>OX384036.1:32565132-32663291 GCA_947534325.1 Agonum fuliginosum
GTGGAAACCTAGACCCGTAAAACGTCACCCGTGAAACATACCCCGTGAAACTTACCGTGAAACTTACCCGTGATACCTTGACCCGTGAAACTTACCAGTGAACCTAGACCCGTGAAACGTCACCCGTGAAACATACCCGTGAAACTTACCCGTGAAACTTACCCGTGAAACCTTGACCCGTGAAATTTACCAGTGAAACCTAGACCCGTGAAACGTCACCCGTGAAACATACCCGTGAAACTTACCCGTGAAACTTACCCGTGAAACCTTGACCCGTGAAACTTACTAGTGAAACCTAGACCCGTGAAACGTCACCCGTGAAACATACCCGTGAAACTTACCCGTGAAACTTACCCGTGAAACCTTGACCCGTGAAACTTACCAGTGAAACCTAGACCCGTGAAAACGTCACCTGTAAAACATACCCGTAAAACTTACCCGTGAAACTTACCCGTGAAACCTTGACCCGTGAAACTTTCCAGTGAAACCTAGACCCGTGAAACGTCCACCCGTGAAACTTACCCGTAAAACTTACCCGTGAAACTTACCCGTGAAACCTTGACCCGTGAAACTTACCAGTGAAACCTATACCCGTGAAACGTCACCCGTGAAACATACCCGTGAAACTTACCCGTGAAACTTACCCGTGAAACTTACCCGTGAAACGTCACCTGTAAAACATACCCGTAAAACTTACCCGTGAAACTTACCCGTGAAACCTTGACCCGTGAAACTTACCAGTGAAACCAAGACCCGTGAAACGTCATCCGTGAAACATACCCGTGAAACTTACCCGTGAAACTTACCCGTGAAACCTTGACCCGTGAAACCTTGACCCGTGAAACTTACCAGTGAAACCTAGACCCGTGAAACGTCACCTGTAAAACATACCCGTAAAACTTACCCGTGAAACATACCCGTGAAACTTGCCAGTGAAACCTAGACCCGTGAAACGTCACCCGTGAAACTTACCCGTGAAACTTACCCGTGAAACTTTGACCCGTGAAACTTACCAGTAAAACCTAGACCCGTGAAACATCACCCATGAAACATACCCGTGAAACTTACCCGTGAAACTTACCCGTGAAACCTTGACCCGTGAAACTTACCAGTGAAACCTAGACCCGTGAAACGTCACCTGTAAAACATACCCGTAAAACTTACCCGTGAAACTTACCCGTGAAACTTACCCGTGAAACCTTGACCCGTGAAACTTTCCAGTGAAACCTAGACCCGTGAAACGTCACCCGTGAAACATACCCGTGAAACTTACCCGTGAAACTTACCCGTGAAACCTTGACCCTTGAAACTTACCAGTGAAACCTAGACCCGTGAAACGTCACCCGTGAAACTTACCCGTAAAACTTACCCGTGAAACTTACCCGTGAAACCTTGACCCGTGAAACTTACCAGTGAAACCTAGACCCGTGAAACGTCACCCGTGAAACATACCCGTGAAACTTACCCGTGAAACCTTGACCCGTGAAACTTACCAGTGAAACCAAGACCCGTGAAACGTCACCCGTGAAACATACCCGTGAAACTTACCCGTGAAACTTACCCGTGAATCCTTGACCTGTGAAACTTACCAGTGAAACCTAGACCCGTGAAACGTCACCCGTGAAACATACCCGTGAAACTTACCCGTGAAAACTTACCCGTGAAACCTTGACCCGTGAAACTTACCAGTGAAACCTAGACCCGTGAAACGTCACCCGTGAAACTTACCCGTAAAACTTACCCGTGCAACTTACCCGTGAAACTTACCAGTGAAACCTAGACCCGTGAAACATCACCCGTGAAACTTACGCGTAAAACTTACCCGTGAAACGTCACCCGTGAAACATACCCGTGAAACCTTACCCGTGAAACTTACCCGTGAAACCTTGACCCGTGAAACTTACCAGTGAAACCTAGACCCGTGAAACATCACCCATGAAACATACCCGTGAAACTTACCCGTGAAACTTACCCGTGAAACTTACCAGTGAAACCTAGACCCGTGAAACGTCCGCCTGTAAAACATACCCGTAAAACTTACCCGTAAAACTTACCCGTGAAACCTTGACCCGTGAAACTTTCCAGTGAAACCTAGACCCGTGAAACGTCACTTGTGAAACATAACGTGAAACTTACCCGTGAAACTTACCCGTGAAACCTTGACCCGTGAAACTTACCAGTGAAACCTAGACCCGTGAAACGTCACCCGTGAAACGTCACCCGTGAAACTTACCGTAAAACTTACCCGTGAAACCTTGACCCGTGAAACTTACCAGTGAAACCTAGACCCGTGAAACGTCACCCGTGAAACATACCCGTGAAACTTACCCGTGAAACTTACCCGTAAAACCTTGACCCGTGAAACTTACTAGTGAAACCTAGACCCGTGAAACGTCACCCGTGAAACATACCCGTGAAACTTACCCGTGAAACTTAACCGTGAAACCTTGACCCGTGAAACTTACCAGTGAAACCTAGACCCGTGAAACGTCACCCGTGAAACTTACCCGTGAAACTTACCCGTGAAACCTAGACCCGTGAAACTTACCAGTGAAACCTAGACCCGTGAAACGTCGCCTGTAAAACATACCCGTAAAACTTACCCGTGAAACTTACCCGTAAACCTTGACCCGTGAAACTTTCCAGTGAAAACCTAGACCCGTGAAACGTCACTTGTGAAACATACCCGTGAAACTTACCCGTGAAACTTACCCGTGAAACCTTGACCCGTGAAACTTACCCGTGAAACCTAGACCCGTGAAACGTCACCCGTGAAACATACCCGTGAAACTTACCCGTGAAACTTACCCGTAAAACCTTGACCCGTGCAACTTACCAGTGAAACCTAGACCCGTGAAACGTCACCCGTGAAACATACCCGTGAAACTTACCCGTGAAACTTACCCGTGAAACCTTGACCCGTGAAACTTACCAGTGAAACCTAGACCCGTGAAACGTCACCCGTGAAACATACCCGTGAAACTTACCCGTGAAACTTACCCGTGAAACTTACCCGTGAAACCTTGACCCGTGAAACTTACTAGTGAAACCTAGACCCGTGAAACGTCACCCGTGAAACATACCCGTGAAACTTACCCGTGAAACTTACCCGTGAAACCTTGACTCGTGAAACTTACCAGTGAAACCTAGACCCGTGAAACGTCACCCGTGAAACATACCCGTGAAACTTACCCGTGAAACTTACCCGTAAAACCTTGACCCGTGAAACTTACCAGTGAAACCTAGACCCGTGAAACATCACCCATGAAACATACCCGTGAAACTTACCCGTGAATCTTACCCGTGAAACCTTGACCCGTGAAACTTACCAGTGAAACCTAGACCCGTGAAACGTCACCTGTAAAACATACCCGTGAAACTTACCCGTGAAACTTACCCGTGAAACTTGACCGTGAAACCTTGACCCGTGGAAACTTACCAGTGAAACCTAGACCCGTGAAACGTCACCTGTAAAACATACCCGTAAAACTTACCCGTGAAACATACCCGTGAAACTTACCAGTGAAACCTAGACCCGTGAAACGTCACCCGTGAAACTTACCGTGAAACTTACCCGTGAAACCTTGACCCGTGAAACTTACCAGTAAAACCTAGACCCGTGAAACATCACCCATGAAACATACCCGTGAAACTTAACCGTGAAAACTTACCCGTGAAACCTTGACCCGTGAAACTTACTAGTGAAACCTAGACCCGTGAAACGTCACCTGTGAAACATACCCGTGAAACTTACCCGTGAAACTTACCCGTGAAACCTTGACCCGTGAAACTTACCAGTGAAACCTAGACCCGTGAAACGTCACCCGTGAAACATACCCGTGAAACTTACCCGTGAAACTTACCCGTAAAACCTTGACCCGTGAAACTTACCAGTGAAACCTAGACCCGTGAAACATCACCCATGAAACATACCCGTGAAACTTACCCGTGAATCTTACCCGTGAAACCTTGACCCGTGAAACTTACAAGTGAAACCTAGACCTGTGAAACGTCACCTGTAAAACATACCCGTAAAACTTACCCGTGAAACTTACCCGTGAATCCTTGACCCGTGAAACTTTCCAGTGAAACCTAGGACCCGTGAAACGTCACCCGTGAAACGTACCCGTAAAACTTACCCGTGAAACTTACCCGTGAAACCTTGACCCGTGAAACTTACCAGTGAAACCTAGACCCGTGAAACTTCACCCGTGAAACATACCCGTGAAACTTACCCGTGGAAACTTACCCGTGAAACGTCACCTGTAAAACATACCCGTAAAACTTACCCGTGTAACTTACCCGTAAAACCTTGACCCGTGAAACTTACCAGTGAAACCAAGGACCCGTGAAACTTCACCCGTGAAACATACCCGTGAAACTTACCCGTGAAACTTACCCGTGAAACGTCACCTGTAAAACATACCCGTAAAACTTACCCCGTGAAACTTACCCGTGAAACCTTGACCCGTGAAACTTACCAGTGAAACCAAGACCCGTGAAACGTCATCCGTGAAACATACCCGTGAAACTTACCCGTGAAACTTACCCGTGAAACCTTGACCCGTGAAACTTACCAGTGAAACCTAGACCCGTGAAACGTCACCCGTGAAACATACTCGTGAAACTTACCAGTGAAACCTAGACCCGTGAAACGTCCACCCGTGAAACTTACCCGTGAAACTTACCCGTGAAACCTTGACCCGTGAAACTTACCAGTAAAACCTAGACCGTGAAACATCACCCATGAAACATACCCGTGAAACTTACCCGTGAAACTTACCCGTGAAACTTACCCGTGAAACCTTGACCCGTGAAACTTACCAGTGAAACCTAGACCCGTGAAACGTCACCTGTAAAACATACCCGTAAAACTTACCCGTGAAACTTACCCGTGAAAACCTTGACCCGTGAAACTTTCCAGTGAAACCTAGACCCGTGAAACGTCACCCGTGAAACTTACCCGTAAAACTTACCCGTGAAACTTACCCGTGAAACCTTGACCCGTGAAACTTACCAGTGAAACCTATACCCGTGAAACGTCACCCGTGAAACATACCCGTGAAACTTACCCGTGAAACTTACCCGTGAAACTTACCCGTGAAACGTAACCTGTAAAACATACCCGTAAAACTTACCCGTGAAACTTACCCGTGAAACCTTGACCCGTGAAACTTACCAGTGAAACCAAGACCCGTGAAACGTCATCCGTGAAACATACCCGTGAAACTTACCCGTGAAACTTACCCGTGAAACCTTGACCCGTGAAACCTTGACCCGTGAAACTTACCAGTGAAACCTAGACCCGTGAAACGTCACCTGTAAAACATACCCGTAAAACTTACCCGTGAAACATACCCGTGAAACTTGCCAGTGAAACCTAGACCCGTGAAACGTCACCCGTGAAACTTACCCGTGAAACTTACCCGTGAAACTTTGACCCGTGAAACTTACCAGTAAAACCTAGACCCGTGAAACATCACCCATGAAACATACCCGTGAAACTTACCCGTGAAACTTACCCGTGAAACCTTGACCCGTGAAACTTACCAGTGAAACCTAGACCCGTGAAACATCACCCATGAAACATACCCGTGAAACTTACCAGTGAAACCTAGACCCGTGAAACGTCGCCTGTAAAACATACCCGTAAAACTTACCCGTGAAACTTACCCGTGAAACCTTGACCCGTGAAACTTTCCAGTGAAACCTAGACCCGTGAAACGTCACTTGTGAAACATACCCGTGAAACTTACCGGTGAAACTTACCCGTGAAACCTTGACCCGTGAAACTTACCAGTGAAACCTAGACCCGTGAAACGCACCCGTGAAACGTCACCCGTGAAACTTACCCGTAAAACTTACCCGTGAAACTTACCCGTGAAACCTTGACCCGTGAAACTTACCAGTGAAACCTAGACCCGTGAAACGTCACCCGTGAAACATACCCGTGAAACTTACCCGTGAAACTTACCCGTAAAACCTTGAACTGTGAAACTTACCAGTGAAACCTAGACCCGTGAAACGTCACCCGTGAAACATACCCGTGAAATTTACCCGTGAAACTTACCCGTGAAACCTTGACCCGTGAAACTTACCAGTGAAACCTAGACCCGTGAAACGTCACCCGTGAAACATACCCGTGAAACTTACCCGTGAAACTTACCCGTGAAACCTAGACCCGTGAAACTTACCAGTGAAACCTAGACCCGTGAAACGTCGCCTGTAAAACATACCCGTAAAACTTACCCGTGAAACTTACCCGTGAAACCTTGACCCGTGAAACTTTCCAGTGAAACCTAGACCCGTGAAACGTCACTTGTGAAACATACCCGTGAAACTTACCCGTGAAACTTACCCGTGAAACCTTGACCCGTGAAACTTACCCGTGAAACCTAGACCCGTGAAACGTCACCCGTGAAACATACCCGTGAAATTTACCCGTGAAACTTACCCGTAAAACCTTGACCCGTGAAACTTACCAGTGAAACCTAGACCCGTGAAACGTCACCCGTGAAACATACCCGTGAAACTTACCCGTGAAACTTACCCGTGAAACCTTGACCCGTGAAACTTACCAGTGAAACCTAGACCCGTGAAACGTCACCCGTGAAACATACCCGTGAAACTTACCCGTGAAACTTACCCGTGAAACCTTGACCCGTGAAACTTACCAGTGAAACCTAGACCCGTGAAACGTCACCCGTGAAACATACCCGTAAAACTTACCCGTGAAACTTACCCGTGAAACCTTGACAAGTGAAACTTACTAGTGAAACCTAGACCCGTGAAACGTCACCCGTGAAACATACCCGTGAAACTTACCCGTGAAACTTACCCGTGAAACCTTGACCCGTGAAACTTACCAGTGAAACCTAGACCCGTGAAACGTCACCCGTGAAACATACCCGTGAAACTTACCCGTGAAACTTACCCGTAAAACCTTGACCCGTGAAACTTACCAGTGAAACCTAGACCCGTGAAACATCACTCATGAAACATACCCGTGAAACTTACCCGTGAATCTTACCCGTGAAACCTTGACCCGTGAAACTTACCAGTGAAACCTAGACCCGTGAAACGTCACCTGTAAAACATACCCGTGAAACTTACCCGTGAAACTTACCCGTGAAACCTTGACCCGTAAAACCTTGACCCGTGAAACATACCCGTGAAACTTACCCGTGAAACTTACCCGTAAAACCTTGACCCGTGAAACTTACCAGTGAAACCTAGACCCGTGAAACATCACCCATGAAACATACCCGTGAAACTTACCCGTGAATCTTACCCGTGAAACCTTGACCCGTGAAACTTACCAGTGAAACCTAGACCCGTGAAACGTCACCTGTAAAACATACCCGTGAAACTTACCCGTGAAACTTACCCGTGAAACCTTGACCCGTGAAACCTTGACCCGTGAAACTTACCAGTGAAACCTAGACCCGTGAAACGTCACCTGTAAAACATACCCGTAAAACTTACTCGTGAAACATACCCGTGAAACTTACCATTGAAACCTAGACCCGTGAAACGTCACCCGTGAAACTTACCCGTGAAACTTACCCGTGAAACCTTGACCCGTGAAACTTACCAGTAAAACCTAGACCCGTGAAACATCACCCATGAAACATACCCGTGAAACTTACCCGTGAAACTTACCCGTGAAACCTTGACCCGTGAAACTTACTAGTGAAACCTAGACCCGTGAAACGTCACCCGTGAAACATACCCGTGAAACTTACCCGTGAAACTTACCCGTGAAACCTTGACCCGTGAAACTTACCAGTGAAACCTAGACCCGTGAAACGTCACCCGTGAAACATACCCGTGAAACTTACCCGTAAAACCTTGACCCGTGAAACTTACCAGTGAAACCTAGACCCGTGAAACATCACCCATGAAACATACCCGTGAAACTTACCCGTGAATCTTACCCGTGAAACCTTGACCCGTGAAACTTACCAGTGAAACCTAGACCCGTGAAACGTCACCTGTAAAACATACCCGTAAAACTTACCCGTGAAACTTACCCGTGAATCCTTGACCCGTGAAACTTTCCAGTGAAACCTAGACCCGTGAAACGTCACCCGTGAAACTTACCCGTAAAACTTACCCGTGAAACTTACCTGTGAAACCTTGACCCGTGAAACTTACCAGTGAAACCTAGACCCGTGAAACTTCACCCGTGAAACATACCCGTGAAACTTACCCGTGAAACTTACCCGTGAAACGTCACCTGTAAAACATACCCGTAAAACTTACCCGTGAAACTTACCCGTGAAACCTTGACCCGTGAAACTTACCAGTGAAACCAAGACCCGTGAAACTTCACCCGTGAAACATACCCGTGAAACTTACCCGTGAAACTTACCCGTGAAACGTCACCTGTAAAACATACCCGTAAAACTTACCCGTGAAACTTACCCGTGAAACCTTGACCCGTGAAACTTACCAGTGAAACCAAGACCCGTGAAACGTCATCCGTGAAACATACCCGTGAAACTTACCCGTGAAACTTACCCGTGAAACCTTGACCCGTGAAACTTACCAGTGAAACCTAGACCCGTGAAACGTCACCCGTGAAACATACCCGTGAAACTTACCAGTGAAACCTAGACCCGTGAAACGTCACTCGTGAAACTTACCCTTGAAACTTACCCGTGAAACCTTGACCCGTGAAACTTACCAGTAAAACCTAGACCCGTGAAACATCACCCATGAAACATACCCGTGAAACTTACCCGTGAAACTTACCCGTGAAACCTTGACCCGTGAAACTTACCCGTGAAACTTACCCGTGAAACGTCACCTGTAAAACATACCCGTAAAACTTACCCGTGAAACTTACCCGTGAAACCTTGACCCGTGAAACTTACCAGTGAAACCAAGACCCGTGAAACGTCATCCGTGAAACATACCCGTGAAACTTACCCGTGAAACTTACCCGTGAAACCTTGACCCGTGAAACTTACCAGTGAAACCTAGACCCGTGAAACGTCACCCGTGAAACATACCCGTGAAACTTACCAGTGAAACCTAGACCCGTGAAACATACCCGTGAAACTTACCCGTGAAACTTACCCGTAAAACCTTGACCCGTGAAACTTACCAGTGAAACCTAGACCCGTGAAACGTCACCCGTGAAACATACCCGTGAAACTTACCAGTGAAACCTAGACCCGTGAAACGTCACCCGTGAAACTTACCCGTGAAACTTACCCGTGAAACCTTGACCCGTGAAACTTACCAGTAAAACCTAGACCCGTGAAACATCACCCATGAAACATACCCGTTAAACTTACCCGTGAAACTTACCCGTGAAACCTTGACCCGTGAAACTTACAAGTGAAACCTAGACCCGTGAAACGTCACCTGTAAAACATACCCGTAAAACTTACCCGTGAAACTTACCCGTGACTCCTTGACCCGTGAAACTTTCCAGTGAAACCTAGACCCGTGAAACGTCACCCGTGAAACTTACCCGTAAAACTTACCCGTGAAACTTACCCGTGAAACCTTGACCCGTGAAACTTACCAGTGAAACCTAGACCCGTGAAACGTCACCCGTGAAACATACCCGTGAAACTTACCCGTGAAACTTACCCGTGAAACGTCACCTGTAAAACATACCCGTAAAACTTACCCGTGAAACTTACCCGTGAAACCTTGACCCGTGAAACTTACCAGTGAAACCAAGACCCGTGAAACGTCATCCGTGAAACATACCCGTGAAACTTACCCGTGAAACTTACCCGTGAAACCTACCAGTGAAACCTAGACCCGTGAAACGTCACCCGTGAAACATACCCGTGAAACTTACCCGTGAAACTTACCCGTGAAACCTTGACCCGTGAAACCCTCCAGTGAAACCTAGACCTGTGAAACGTCACCCGTGAAACATACCCGTGAAACTTACCCGTGAAACTTACCCGTGAAACCTTGACCCGTGAAACTTTCCAGTGAAACCTAGACCCGTGAAACGTCACCCGTGAAACATACCCGTGAAACTAACCCGTGAATCTTACCCGTGAAACCTTGACCCGTGAAACTTACCAGTGAAACCTAGACCCGTGAAACGTCACCTGTAAAACATACCCGTGAAACTTACCCGTGAAACTTACCCGTGAAACCTTGACCCGTGAAACCTTGACCCGTGAAACTTACCAGTGAAACCTAGACCCGTGAAACGTCACCTGTAAAACATACCCGTAAAACTTACCCGTGAAACATACCCGTGAAACTTACCAGTGAAACCTAGACCCGTGAAACGTCACCCGTGAAACTTACCCGTGAAACTTACCCGTGAAACCTTGACCCGTGAAACTTACCAGTAAAACCTAGACCCGTGAAACATCACCCATGAAACATACCCGTGAAACTTACCCGTGAAACTTACCCGTGAAACCTTGACCCGTGAAACTTACTAGTGAAACCTAGACCCGTGAAACGTCACCCGTGAAACATACCCGTGAAACTTACTTGTGAAACTTACCCGTGAAACCTTGACCCGTGAAACTTACCAGTGAAACCTAGACCCGTGAAACGTCACCCGTGAAACATACCCGTGAAACTTACCCGTGAAACTTACCCGTAAAACCTTGACCCGTGAAACTTACCAGTGAAACCTAGACCCGTGAAACATCACCCATGAAACATACCCGTGAAACTTACCCGTGAATCTTACCCGTGAAACCTTGACCCGTGAAACTTACCAGTGAAAACTAGACCCGTGAAACGTCACCTGTAAAACATACCCGTAAAACTTACCCGTGAAACTTACCCGTGAATCCTTGACCCGTGAAACTTTCCAGTGAAACCTAGACCCGTGAAACGTCACCCGTGAAACTTACCCGTAAAACTTACCCGTGAAACTTACCCGTGAAACCTTGACCCGTGAAACTTACCAGTGAAACCTAGACCTGTGAAACTTCACCCGTGAAACATACCCGTGAAACTTACCCGTGAAACTTACCCGTGAAACGTCACCTGTAAAACATACCCGTAAAACTTACCCGTGAAACTTACCCGTGAAACCTTGACCCGTGAAACTTACCAGTGAAACCAAGACCCGTGAAACTTCACCCGTGAAACATACCCGTGAAACTTACCCGTGAAACTTACCCGTGAAACGTCACCTGTAAAACATACCCGTAAAACTTACCCGTGAAACTTACCCGTGAAACCTTGACCCGTGAAACTTACCAGTGAAACCAAGACCCGTGAAACGTCATCCGTGAAACATACCCGTGAAACTTACCCGTGAAACTTACCCGTGAAACTTACCCGTGAAACTTACCCGTGAAACCTTGACCCGTGAAACTTACCAGTGAAACCTGGACCCGTGAAACATCACCCATGAAACATACCCGTGAAACTTACCCGTGAAACTTACCCGTGAAACCTAGACCCGTTAAACTTACCAGTGAAACCTAGACCCGTGAAACGTCGCCTGTAAAACATACCCGTAAAACTTACCCGTGAAACTTACCTGTGAAACCTTGACCCGTGAAACTTTCCAGTGAAACCTAGACCCGTGAAACGTCACTTGTGAAACATACCCGTGAAACTTACCGGTGAAACTAACCCGTGAAACCTTGACCCGTGAAACTTACCAGTGAAACCTAGACCCGTGAAACGCACCCGTGAAACGTCACCCGTGAAACTTACCCGTAAAACTTACCCGTGAAACTAACCCGTGAAACCTTGACCCGTGAAACTTACCAGTGAAACCTAGACCCGTGAAACGTCACCCGTGAAACATACCCGTGAAACTTACCCGTGAAACTTACCCGTAAAACCTTGAACTGTGAAACTTACCAGTGAAACCTAGACCCGTGAAACGTCACCCGTGAAACATACCCGTGAAATTTACCCGTGAAACTTACCCGTGAAACCTTGACCCGTGAAACTTACCAGTGAAACCTAGACCCGTGAAACGTCACCCGTGAAACATACCCGTGAAACTTACCCGTGAAACTTACCCGTGAAACGTCACCTGTAAAACATACCCGTAAAACTTACCCGTGAAACTTACCCGTGAAACCTTGACCCGTGAAACTTACCAGTGAAACCAAGACCCGTGAAACGTCATCCGTGAAACATACCCGTGAAACTTACCCGTGAAACTTACCCGTGAAACCTTGACCCGTGAAACTTACCAGTGAAACCTAGACCCGTGAAACGTCACCCGTGAAACATACCCGTGAAACTTACCAGTGAAACCTAGACCCGTGAAACGTCACCCGTGAAACTTACGCGTAAAACTTACCCGTGAAACGTCACCCGTGAAACATACCCGTGAAACTTACCCGTGAAACTTACCCGTGAAACCTTGACCCGTGAAACTTACCAGTGAAACCTAGACCCGTGAAACATCACCCATGAAACATACCCGTGAAACTTACCCGTGAAACTTACCCGTGAAACCTAGACCCGTGAAACTTACCAGTGAAACCTAGACCCGTGAAACGTCGCCTGTAAAACATACCCGTAAAACTTACCCGTGAAACTTACCCGTGAAACCTTGACCCGTGAAACTTTCCAGTGAAACCTAGACCCGTGAAACGTCACTTGTGAAACATAACGTGAAACTTACCCGTGAAACTTACCCGTGAAACCTTGACCCGTGAAACTTACCAGTGAAACCTAGACCCGTGAAACGTCACCCGTGAAACGTCACCCGTGAAACTTACCCGTAAAACTTACCCGTGAAACCTTGACCCGTGAAACTTACCAGTGAAACCTAGACCCGTGAAACGTCACCCGTGAAACATACCCGTGAAACTTACCCGTGAAACTTACCCGTAAAACCTTGACCCGTGAAACTTACTAGTGAAACCTAGACCCGTGAAACGTCACCCGTGAAACATACCCGTGAAACTTACCCGTGAAACTTAACCGTGAAACCTTGACCCGTGAAACTTACCAGTGAAACCTAGACCCGTGAAACGTCACCCGTGAAACTTACCCTTGAAACTTACCCGTGAAACCTAGACCCGTGAAACTTACCAGTGAAACCTAGACCCGTGAAACGTCGCCTGTAAAACATACCCGTAAAACTTACCCGTGAAACTTACCCGTAAAACCTTGACCCGTGAAACTTTCCAGTGAAACCTAGACCCGTGAAACGTCACTTGTGAAACATACCCGTGAAACTTACCCGTGAAACTTACCCGTGAAACCTTGACCCGTGAAACTTACCCGTGAAACCTAGACCCGTGAAACGTCACCCGTGAAACATACCCGTGAAACTTACCCGTGAAACTTACCCGTAAAACCTTGACCCGTGAAACTTACCAGTGAAACCTAGACCCGTGAAACGTCACCCGTGAAACATACCCGTGAAACTTACCCGGGAAACTTACCCGTGAAACCTTGACCCGTGAAACTTACCAGTGAAACCTAGACCCGTGAAACGTCACCCGTGAAACATACCCGTGAAACTTACCCGTGAAACTTACCCGTGAAACCTTGACCCGTGAAACTTACTAGTGAAACCTAGACCCGTGAAACGTCACCCGTGAAACATACCCGTGAAACTTACCCGTGAAACTTACCCGTGAAACCTTGACCCGTGAAACTTACCAGTGAAACCTAGACCCGTGAAACGTCACCCGTGAAACATACCCGTGAAACTTACCCGTGAAACTTACCCGTAAAACCTTGACCCGTGAAACTTACCAGTGAAACCTAGACCCGTGAAACATCACCCATGAAACATACCCGTGAAACTTACCCGTGAAACTTACCCGTGAAACCTAGACCCGTGAAACTTACCAGTGAAACCTAGACCCGTGAAACGTCGCCTGTAAAACATACCCGTAAAACTTACCCGTGAAACTTACCCGTGAAACCTTGACCCGTGAAACTTTCCAGTGAAACCTAGACCCGTGAAACGTCACTTGTGAAACATAACGTGAAACTTACCCGTGAAACTTACCCGTGAAACCTTGACCCGTGAAACTTACCAGTGAAACCTAGACCCGTGAAACGTCACCCGTGAAACGTCACCCGTGAAACTTACCCGTAAAACTTACCCGTGAAACCTTGACCCGTGAAACTTACCAGTGAAACCTAGACCCGTGAAACGTCACCCGTGAAACATACCCGTGAAACTTACCCGTGAAACTTACCCGTAAAACCTTGACCCGTGAAACTTACTAGTGAAACCTAGACCCGTGAAACGTCACCCGTGAAACATACCCGTGAAACTTACCCGTGAAACTTAACCGTGAAACCTTGACCCGTGAAACTTACCAGTGAAACCTAGACCCGTGAAACGTCACCCGTGAAACTTACCCTTGAAACTTACCCGTGAAACCTAGACCCGTGAAACTTACCAGTGAAACCTAGACCCGTGAAACGTCGCCTGTAAAACATACCCGTAAAACTTACCCGTGAAACTTACCCGTAAAACCTTGACCCGTGAAACTTTCCAGTGAAACCTAGACCCGTGAAACGTCACTTGTGAAACATACCCGTGAAACTTACCCGTGAAACTTACCCGTGAAACCTTGACCCGTGAAACTTACCCGTGAAACCTAGACCCGTGAAACGTCACCCGTGAAACATACCCGTGAAACTTACCCGTGAAACTTACCCGTAAAACCTTGACCCGTGAAACTTACCAGTGAAACCTAGACCCGTGAAACGTCACCCGTGAAACATACCCGTGAAACTTACCCGGGAAACTTACCCGTGAAACCTTGACCCGTGAAACTTACCAGTGAAACCTAGACCCGTGAAACGTCACCCGTGAAACATACCCGTGAAACTTACCCGTGAAACTTACCCGTGAAACCTTGACCCGTGAAATTTACCAGTGAAACCTAGACCCGTGAAACGTCACCCGTGAAACATACCCGTGAAACTTACCCGTGAAACTTACCCGTGAAACCTTGACCCGTGAAACTTACTAGTGAAACCTAGACCCGTGAAACGTCACCCGTGAAACATACCCGTGAAACTTACCCGTGAAACTTACCCGTGAAACCTTGACCCGTGAAACTTACCAGTGAAACCTAGACCCGTGAAACGTCACCTGTAAAACATACCCGTAAAACTTACCCGTGAAACTTACCCGTGAAACCTTGACCCGTGAAACTTTCCAGTGAAACCTAGACCCGTGAAACGTCACCCGTGAAACTTACCCGTAAAACTTACCCGTGAAACTTACCCGTGAAACCTTGACCCGTGAAACTTACCAGTGAAACCTATACCCGTGAAACGTCACCCGTGAAACATACCCGTGAAACTTACCCGTGAAACTTACCCGTGAAACTTACCCGTGAAACGTCACCTGTAAAACATACCCGTAAAACTTACCCGTGAAACTTACCCGTGAAACCTTGACCCGTGAAACTTACCAGTGAAACCAAGACCCGTGAAACGTCATCCGTGAAACATACCCGTGAAACTTACCCGTGAAACTTACCCGTGAAACCTTGACCCGTGAAACCTTGACCCGTGAAACTTACCAGTGAAACCTAGACCCGTGAAACGTCACCTGTAAAACATACCCGTAAAACTTACCCGTGAAACATACCCGTGAAACTTGCCAGTGAAACCTAGACCCGTGAAACGTCACCCGTGAAACTTACCCGTGAAACTTACCCGTGAAACTTTGACCCGTGAAACTTACCAGTAAAACCTAGACCCGTGAAACATCACCCATGAAACATACCCGTGAAACTTACCCGTGAAACTTACCCGTGAAACCTTGACCCGTGAAACTTACCAGTGAAACCTAGACCCGTGAAACGTCACCTGTAAAACATACCCGTAAAACTTACCCGTGAAACTTACCCGTGAAACTTACCCGTGAAACCTTGACCCGTGAAACTTTCCAGTGAAACCTAGACCCGTGAAACGTCACCCGTGAAACATACCCGTGAAACTTACCCGTGAAACTTACCCGTGAAACCTTGACCCTTGAAACTTACCAGTGAAACCTAGACCCGTGAAACGTCACCCGTGAAACTTACCCGTAAAACTTACCCGTGAAACTTACCCGTGAAACCTTGACCCGTGAAACTTACCAGTGAAACCTAGACCCGTGAAACGTCACCCGTGAAACATACCCGTGAAACTTACCCGTGAAACCTTGACCCGTGAAACTTACCAGTGAAACCAAGACCCGTGAAACGTCACCCGTGAAACATACCCGTGAAACTTACCCGTGAAACTTACCCGTGAATCCTTGACCTGTGAAACTTACCAGTGAAACCTAGACCCGTGAAACGTCACCCGTGAAACATACCCGTGAAACTTACCCGTGAAACTTACCCGTGAAACCTTGACCCGTGAAACTTACCAGTGAAACCTAGACCCGTGAAACGTCACCCGTGAAACTTACCCGTAAAACTTACCCGTGCAACTTACCCGTGAAACTTACCAGTGAAACCTAGACCCGTGAAACATCACCCGTGAAACTTACGCGTAAAACTTACCCGTGAAACGTCACCCGTGAAACATACCCGTGAAACTTACCCGTGAAACTTACCCGTGAAACCTTGACCCGTGAAACTTACCAGTGAAACCTAGACCCGTGAAACATCACCCATGAAACATACCCGTGAAACTTACCCGTGAAACTTACCCGTGAAACTTACCAGTGAAACCTAGACCCGTGAAACGTCGCCTGTAAAACATACCCGTAAAACTTACCCGTAAAACTTACCCGTGAAACCTTGACCCGTGAAACTTTCCAGTGAAACCTAGACCCGTGAAACGTCACTTGTGAAACATAACGTGAAACTTACCCGTGAAACTTACCCGTGAAACCTTGACCCGTGAAACTTACCAGTGAAACCTAGACCCGTGAAACGTCACCCGTGAAACGTCACCCGTGAAACTTACCCGTAAAACTTACCCGTGAAACCTTGACCCGTGAAACTTACCAGTGAAACCTAGACCCGTGAAACGTCACCCGTGAAACATACCCGTGAAACTTACCCGTGAAACTTACCCGTAAAACCTTGACCCGTGAAACTTACTAGTGAAACCTAGACCCGTGAAACGTCACCCGTGAAACATACCCGTGAAACTTACCCGTGAAACTTAACCGTGAAACCTTGACCCGTGAAACTTACCAGTGAAACCTAGACCCGTGAAACGTCACCCGTGAAACTTACCCGTGAAACTTACCCGTGAAACCTAGACCCGTGAAACTTACCAGTGAAACCTAGACCCGTGAAACGTCGCCTGTAAAACATACCCGTAAAACTTACCCGTGAAACTTACCCGTAAAACCTTGACCCGTGAAACTTTCCAGTGAAACCTAGACCCGTGAAACGTCACTTGTGAAACATACCCGTGAAACTTACCCGTGAAACTTACCCGTGAAACCTTGACCCGTGAAACTTACCCGTGAAACCTAGACCCGTGAAACGTCACCCGTGAAACATACCCGTGAAACTTACCCGTGAAACTTACCCGTAAAACCTTGACCCGTGCAACTTACCAGTGAAACCTAGACCCGTGAAACGTCACCCGTGAAACATACCCGTGAAACTTACCCGTGAAACTTACCCGTGAAACCTTGACCCGTGAAACTTACCAGTGAAACCTAGACCCGTGAAACGTCACCCGTGAAACATACCCGTGAAACTTACCCGTGAAACTTACCCGTGAAACTTACCCGTGAAACCTTGACCCGTGAAACTTACTAGTGAAACCTAGACCCGTGAAACGTCACCCGTGAAACATACCCGTGAAACTTACCCGTGAAACTTACCCGTGAAACCTTGACTCGTGAAACTTACCAGTGAAACCTAGACCCGTGAAACGTCACCCGTGAAACATACCCGTGAAACTTACCCGTGAAACTTACCCGTAAAACCTTGACCCGTGAAACTTACCAGTGAAACCTAGACCCGTGAAACATCACCCATGAAACATACCCGTGAAACTTACCCGTGAATCTTACCCGTGAAACCTTGACCCGTGAAACTTACCAGTGAAACCTAGACCCGTGAAACGTCACCTGTAAAACATACCCGTGAAACTTACCCGTGAAACTTACCCGTGAAACCTTGACCCGTGAAACCTTGACCCGTGAAACTTACCAGTGAAACCTAGACCCGTGAAACGTCACCTGTAAAACATACCCGTAAAACTTACCCGTGAAACATACCCGTGAAACTTACCAGTGAAACCTAGACCCGTGAAACGTCACCCGTGAAACTTACCCGTGAAACTTACCCGTGAAACCTTGACCCGTGAAACTTACCAGTAAAACCTAGACCCGTGAAACATCACCCATGAAACATACCCGTGAAACTTAACCGTGAAACTTACCCGTGAAACCTTGACCCGTGAAACTTACTAGTGAAACCTAGACCCGTGAAACGTCACCTGTGAAACATACCCGTTAAACTTACCCGTGAAACTTACCCGTGAAACCTTGACCCGTGAAACTTACCAGTGAAACCTAGACCCGTGAAACGTCACCCGTGAAACATACCCGTGAAACTTACCCGTGAAACTTACCCGTAAAACCTTGACCCGTGAAACTTACCAGTGCAACCTAGACCCGTGAAACATCACCCATGAAACATACCCGTGAAACTTACCCGTGAATCTTACCCGTGAAACCTTGACCCGTGAAACTTACAAGTGAAACCTAGACCTGTGAAACGTCACCTGTAAAACATACCCGTAAAACTTACCCGTGAAACTTACCCGTGAATCCTTGACCCGTGAAACTTTCCAGTGAAACCTAGACCCGTGAAACGTCAACCGTGAAACTTACCCGTAAAACTTACCCGTGAAACTTACCCGTGAAACCTTGACCCGTGAAACTTACCAGTGAAACCTAGACCCGTGAAACTTCACCCGTGAAACATACCCGTGAAACTTACCCGTGAAACTTACCCGTGAAACGTCACCTGTAAAACATACCCGTAAAACTTACCCGTGTAACTTACCCGTAAAACCTTGACCCGTGAAACTTACCAGTGAAACCAAGACCCGTGAAACTTCACCCGTGAAACATACCCGTGAAACTTACCCGTGAAACTTACCCGTGAAACGTCACCTGTAAAACATACCCGTAAAACTTACCCGTGAAACTTACCCGTGAAACCTTGACCCGTGAAACTTACCAGTGAAACCAAGACCCGTGAAACGTCATCCGTGAAACATACCCGTGAAACTTACCCGTGAAACTTACCCGTGAAACCTTGACCCGTGAAACTTACCAGTGAAACCTAGACCCGTGAAACGTCACCCGTGAAACATACTCGTGAAACTTACCAGTGAAACCTAGACCCGTGAAACGTCACCCGTGAAACTTACCCGTGAAACTTACCCGTGAAACCTTGACCCGTGAAACTTACCAGTAAAACCTAGACCCGTGAAACATCACCCATGAAACATACCCGTGAAACTTACCCGTGAAACTTACCCGTGAAACTTACCCGTGAAACCTTGACCCGTGAAACTTACCAGTGAAACCTAGACCCGTGAAACGTCACCTGTAAAACATACCCGTAAAACTTACCCGTGAAACTTACCCGTGAAACCTTGACCCGTGAAACTTTCCAGTGAAACCTAGACCCGTGAAACGTCACCCGTGAAACTTACCCGTAAAACTTACCCGTGAAACTTACCCGTGAAACCTTGACCCGTGAAACTTACCAGTGAAACCTATACCCGTGAAACGTCACCCGTGAAACATACCCGTGAAACTTACCCGTGAAACTTACCCGTGAAACTTACCCGTGAAACGTAACCTGTAAAACATACCCGTAAAACTTACCCGTGAAACTTACCCGTGAAACCTTGACCCGTGAAACTTACCAGTGAAACCAAGACCCGTGAAACGTCATCCGTGAAACATACCCGTGAAACTTACCCGTGAAACTTACCCGTGAAACCTTGACCCGTGAAACCTTGACCCGTGAAACTTACCAGTGAAACCTAGACCCGTGAAACGTCACCTGTAAAACATACCCGTAAAACTTACCCGTGAAACATACCCGTGAAACTTGCCAGTGAAACCTAGACCCGTGAAACGTCACCCGTGAAACTTACCCGTGAAACTTACCCGTGAAACTTTGACCCGTGAAACTTACCAGTAAAACCTAGACCCGTGAAACATCACCCATGAAACATACCCGTGAAACTTACCCGTGAAACTTACCCGTGAAACCTTGACCCGTGAAACTTACCAGTGAAACCTAGACCCGTGAAACATCACCCATGAAACATACCCGTGAAACTTACCAGTGAAACCTAGACCCGTGAAACGTCGCCTGTAAAACATACCCGTAAAACTTACCCGTGAAACTTACCCGTGAAACCTTGACCCGTGAAACTTTCCAGTGAAACCTAGACCCGTGAAACGTCACTTGTGAAACATACCCGTGAAACTTACCGGTGAAACTTACCCGTGAAACCTTGACCCGTGAAACTTACCAGTGAAACCTAGACCCGTGAAACGCACCCGTGAAACGTCACCCGTGAAACTTACCCGTAAAACTTACCCGTGAAACTTACCCGTGAAACCTTGACCCGTGAAACTTACCAGTGAAACCTAGACCCGTGAAACGTCACCCGTGAAACATACCCGTGAAACTTACCCGTGAAACTTACCCGTAAAACCTTGAACTGTGAAACTTACCAGTGAAACCTAGACCCGTGAAACGTCACCCGTGAAACATACCCGTGAAATTTACCCGTGAAACTTACCCGTGAAACCTTGACCCGTGAAACTTACCAGTGAAACCTAGACCCGTGAAACGTCACCCGTGAAACATACCCGTGAAACTTACCCGTGAAACTTACCCGTGAAACCTAGACCCGTGAAACTTACCAGTGAAACCTAGACCCGTGAAACGTCGCCTGTAAAACATACCCGTAAAACTTACCCGTGAAACTTACCCGTGAAACCTTGACCCGTGAAACTTTCCAGTGAAACCTAGACCCGTGAAACGTCACTTGTGAAACATACCCGTGAAACTTACCCGTGAAACTTACCCGTGAAACCTTGACCCGTGAAACTTACCCGTGAAACCTAGACCCGTGAAACGTCACCCGTGAAACATACCCGTGAAATTTACCCGTGAAACTTACCCGTAAAACCTTGACCCGTGAAACTTACCAGTGAAACCTAGACCCGTGAAACGTCACCCGTGAAACATACCCGTGAAACTTACCCGTGAAACTTACCCGTGAAACCTTGACCCGTGAAACTTACCAGTGAAACCTAGACCCGTGAAACGTCACCCGTGAAACATACCCGTGAAACTTACCCGTGAAACTTACCCGTGAAACCTTGACCCGTGAAACTTACCAGTGAAACCTAGACCCGTGAAACGTCACCCGTGAAACATACCCGTAAAACTTACCCGTGAAACTTACCCGTGAAACCTTGACAAGTGAAACTTACTAGTGAAACCTAGACCCGTGAAACGTCACCCGTGAAACATACCCGTGAAACTTACCCGTGAAACTTACCCGTGAAACCTTGACCCGTGAAACTTACCAGTGAAACCTAGACCCGTGAAACGTCACCCGTGAAACATACCCGTGAAACTTACCCGTGAAACTTACCCGTAAAACCTTGACCCGTGAAACTTACCAGTGAAACCTAGACCCGTGAAACATCACTCATGAAACATACCCGTGAAACTTACCCGTGAATCTTACCCGTGAAACCTTGACCCGTGAAACTTACCAGTGAAACCTAGACCCGTGAAACGTCACCTGTAAAACATACCCGTGAAACTTACCCGTGAAACTTACCCGTGAAACCTTGACCCGTAAAACCTTGACCCGTGAAACATACCCGTGAAACTTACCCGTGAAACTTACCCGTAAAACCTTGACCCGTGAAACTTACCAGTGAAACCTAGACCCGTGAAACATCACCCATGAAACATACCCGTGAAACTTACCCGTGAATCTTACCCGTGAAACCTTGACCCGTGAAACTTACCAGTGAAACCTAGACCCGTGAAACGTCACCTGTAAAACATACCCGTGAAACTTACCCGTGAAACTTACCCGTGAAACCTTGACCCGTGAAACCTTGACCCGTGAAACTTACCAGTGAAACCTAGACCCGTGAAACGTCACCTGTAAAACATACCCGTAAAACTTACTCGTGAAACATACCCGTGAAACTTACCATTGAAACCTAGACCCGTGAAACGTCACCCGTGAAACTTACCCGTGAAACTTACCCGTGAAACCTTGACCCGTGAAACTTACCAGTAAAACCTAGACCCGTGAAACATCACCCATGAAACATACCCGTGAAACTTACCCGTGAAACTTACCCGTGAAACCTTGACCCGTGAAACTTACTAGTGAAACCTAGACCCGTGAAACGTCACCCGTGAAACATACCCGTGAAACTTACCCGTGAAACTTACCCGTGAAACCTTGACCCGTGAAACTTACCAGTGAAACCTAGACCCGTGAAACGTCACCCGTGAAACATACCCGTGAAACTTACCCGTAAAACCTTGACCCGTGAAACTTACCAGTGAAACCTAGACCCGTGAAACATCACCCATGAAACATACCCGTGAAACTTACCCGTGAATCTTACCCGTGAAACCTTGACCCGTGAAACTTACCAGTGAAACCTAGACCCGTGAAACGTCACCTGTAAAACATACCCGTAAAACTTACCCGTGAAACTTACCCGTGAATCCTTGACCCGTGAAACTTTCCAGTGAAACCTAGACCCGTGAAACGTCACCCGTGAAACTTACCCGTAAAACTTACCCGTGAAACTTACCTGTGAAACCTTGACCCGTGAAACTTACCAGTGAAACCTAGACCCGTGAAACTTCACCCGTGAAACATACCCGTGAAACTTACCCGTGAAACTTACCCGTGAAACGTCACCTGTAAAACATACCCGTAAAACTTACCCGTGAAACTTACCCGTGAAACCTTGACCCGTGAAACTTACCAGTGAAACCAAGACCCGTGAAACTTCACCCGTGAAACATACCCGTGAAACTTACCCGTGAAACTTACCCGTGAAACGTCACCTGTAAAACATACCCGTAAAACTTACCCGTGAAACTTACCCGTGAAACCTTGACCCGTGAAACTTACCAGTGAAACCAAGACCCGTGAAACGTCATCCGTGAAACATACCCGTGAAACTTACCCGTGAAACTTACCCGTGAAACCTTGACCCGTGAAACTTACCAGTGAAACCTAGACCCGTGAAACGTCACCCGTGAAACATACCCGTGAAACTTACCAGTGAAACCTAGACCCGTGAAACGTCACTCGTGAAACTTACCCTTGAAACTTACCCGTGAAACCTTGACCCGTGAAACTTACCAGTAAAACCTAGACCCGTGAAACATCACCCATGAAACATACCCGTGAAACTTACCCGTGAAACTTACCCGTGAAACCTTGACCCGTGAAACTTACCCGTGAAACTTACCCGTGAAACGTCACCTGTAAAACATACCCGTAAAACTTACCCGTGAAACTTACCCGTGAAACCTTGACCCGTGAAACTTACCAGTGAAACCAAGACCCGTGAAACGTCATCCGTGAAACATACCCGTGAAACTTACCCGTGAAACTTACCCGTGAAACCTTGACCCGTGAAACTTACCAGTGAAACCTAGACCCGTGAAACGTCACCCGTGAAACATACCCGTGAAACTTACCAGTGAAACCTAGACCCGTGAAACATACCCGTGAAACTTACCCGTGAAACTTACCCGTAAAACCTTGACCCGTGAAACTTACCAGTGAAACCTAGACCCGTGAAACGTCACCCGTGAAACATACCCGTGAAACTTACCAGTGAAACCTAGACCCGTGAAACGTCACCCGTGAAACTTACCCGTGAAACTTACCCGTGAAACCTTGACCCGTGAAACTTACCAGTAAAACCTAGACCCGTGAAACATCACCCATGAAACATACCCGTTAAACTTACCCGTGAAACTTACCCGTGAAACCTTGACCCGTGAAACTTACAAGTGAAACCTAGACCCGTGAAACGTCACCTGTAAAACATACCCGTAAAACTTACCCGTGAAACTTACCCGTGACTCCTTGACCCGTGAAACTTTCCAGTGAAACCTAGACCCGTGAAACGTCACCCGTGAAACTTACCCGTAAAACTTACCCGTGAAACTTACCCGTGAAACCTTGACCCGTGAAACTTACCAGTGAAACCTAGACCCGTGAAACGTCACCCGTGAAACATACCCGTGAAACTTACCCGTGAAACTTACCCGTGAAACGTCACCTGTAAAACATACCCGTAAAACTTACCCGTGAAACTTACCCGTGAAACCTTGACCCGTGAAACTTACCAGTGAAACCAAGACCCGTGAAACGTCATCCGTGAAACATACCCGTGAAACTTACCCGTGAAACTTACCCGTGAAACCTACCAGTGAAACCTAGACCCGTGAAACGTCACCCGTGAAACATACCCGTGAAACTTACCCGTGAAACTTACCCGTGAAACCTTGACCCGTGAAACCCTCCAGTGAAACCTAGACCTGTGAAACGTCACCCGTGAAACATACCCGTGAAACTTACCCGTGAAACTTACCCGTGAAACCTTGACCCGTGAAACTTTCCAGTGAAACCTAGACCCGTGAAACGTCACCCGTGAAACATACCCGTGAAACTAACCCGTGAATCTTACCCGTGAAACCTTGACCCGTGAAACTTACCAGTGAAACCTAGACCCGTGAAACGTCACCTGTAAAACATACCCGTGAAACTTACCCGTGAAACTTACCCGTGAAACCTTGACCCGTGAAACCTTGACCCGTGAAACTTACCAGTGAAACCTAGACCCGTGAAACGTCACCTGTAAAACATACCCGTAAAACTTACCCGTGAAACATACCCGTGAAACTTACCAGTGAAACCTAGACCCGTGAAACGTCACCCGTGAAACTTACCCGTGAAACTTACCCGTGAAACCTTGACCCGTGAAACTTACCAGTAAAACCTAGACCCGTGAAACATCACCCATGAAACATACCCGTGAAACTTACCCGTGAAACTTACCCGTGAAACCTTGACCCGTGAAACTTACTAGTGAAACCTAGACCCGTGAAACGTCACCCGTGAAACATACCCGTGAAACTTACTTGTGAAACTTACCCGTGAAACCTTGACCCGTGAAACTTACCAGTGAAACCTAGACCCGTGAAACGTCACCCGTGAAACATACCCGTGAAACTTACCCGTGAAACTTACCCGTAAAACCTTGACCCGTGAAACTTACCAGTGAAACCTAGACCCGTGAAACATCACCCATGAAACATACCCGTGAAACTTACCCGTGAATCTTACCCGTGAAACCTTGACCCGTGAAACTTACCAGTGAAAACTAGACCCGTGAAACGTCACCTGTAAAACATACCCGTAAAACTTACCCGTGAAACTTACCCGTGAATCCTTGACCCGTGAAACTTTCCAGTGAAACCTAGACCCGTGAAACGTCACCCGTGAAACTTACCCGTAAAACTTACCCGTGAAACTTACCCGTGAAACCTTGACCCGTGAAACTTACCAGTGAAACCTAGACCCGTGAAACTTCACCCGTGAAACATACCCGTGAAACTTACCCGTGAAACTTACCCGTGAAACGTCACCTGTAAAACATACCCGTAAAACTTACCCGTGAAACTTACCCGTGAAACCTTGACCCGTGAAACTTACCAGTGAAACCAAGACCCGTGAAACTTCACCCGTGAAACATACCCGTGAAACTTACCCGTGAAACTTACCCGTGAAACGTCACCTGTAAAACATACCCGTAAAACTTACCCGTGAAACTTACCCGTGAAACCTTGACCCGTGAAACTTACCAGTGAAACCAAGACCCGTGAAACGTCATCCGTGAAACATACCCGTGAAACTTACCCGTGAAACTTACCCGTGAAACTTACCCGTGAAACTTACCCGTGAAACCTTGACCCGTGAAACTTACCAGTGAAACCTGGACCCGTGAAACATCACCCATGAAACATACCCGTGAAACTTACCCGTGAAACTTACCCGTGAAACCTAGACCCGTTAAACTTACCAGTGAAACCTAGACCCGTGAAACGTCGCCTGTAAAACATACCCGTAAAACTTACCCGTGAAACTTACCTGTGAAACCTTGACCCGTGAAACTTTCCAGTGAAACCTAGACCCGTGAAACGTCACTTGTGAAACATACCCGTGAAACTTACCGGTGAAACTAACCCGTGAAACCTTGACCCGTGAAACTTACCAGTGAAACCTAGACCCGTGAAACGCACCCGTGAAACGTCACCCGTGAAACTTACCCGTAAAACTTACCCGTGAAACTAACCCGTGAAACCTTGACCCGTGAAACTTACCAGTGAAACCTAGACCCGTGAAACGTCACCCGTGAAACATACCCGTGAAACTTACCCGTGAAACTTACCCGTAAAACCTTGAACTGTGAAACTTACCAGTGAAACCTAGACCCGTGAAACGTCACCCGTGAAACATACCCGTGAAATTTACCCGTGAAACTTACCCGTGAAACCTTGACCCGTGAAACTTACCAGTGAAACCTAGACCCGTGAAACGTCACCCGTGAAACATACCCGTGAAACTTACCCGTGAAACTTACCCGTGAAACGTCACCTGTAAAACATACCCGTAAAACTTACCCGTGAAACTTACCCGTGAAACCTTGACCCGTGAAACTTACCAGTGAAACCAAGACCCGTGAAACGTCATCCGTGAAACATACCCGTGAAACTTACCCGTGAAACTTACCCGTGAAACCTTGACCCGTGAAACTTACCAGTGAAACCTAGACCCGTGAAACGTCACCCGTGAAACATACCCGTGAAACTTACCAGTGAAACCTAGACCCGTGAAACGTCACCCGTGAAACTTACGCGTAAAACTTACCCGTGAAACGTCACCCGTGAAACATACCCGTGAAACTTACCCGTGAAACTTACCCGTGAAACCTTGACCCGTGAAACTTACCAGTGAAACCTAGACCCGTGAAACATCACCCATGAAACATACCCGTGAAACTTACCCGTGAAACTTACCCGTGAAACCTAGACCCGTGAAACTTACCAGTGAAACCTAGACCCGTGAAACGTCGCCTGTAAAACATACCCGTAAAACTTACCCGTGAAACTTACCCGTGAAACCTTGACCCGTGAAACTTTCCAGTGAAACCTAGACCCGTGAAACGTCACTTGTGAAACATAACGTGAAACTTACCCGTGAAACTTACCCGTGAAACCTTGACCCGTGAAACTTACCAGTGAAACCTAGACCCGTGAAACGTCACCCGTGAAACGTCACCCGTGAAACTTACCCGTAAAACTTACCCGTGAAACCTTGACCCGTGAAACTTACCAGTGAAACCTAGACCCGTGAAACGTCACCCGTGAAACATACCCGTGAAACTTACCCGTGAAACTTACCCGTAAAACCTTGACCCGTGAAACTTACTAGTGAAACCTAGACCCGTGAAACGTCACCCGTGAAACATACCCGTGAAACTTACCCGTGAAACTTAACCGTGAAACCTTGACCCGTGAAACTTACCAGTGAAACCTAGACCCGTGAAACGTCACCCGTGAAACTTACCCTTGAAACTTACCCGTGAAACCTAGACCCGTGAAACTTACCAGTGAAACCTAGACCCGTGAAACGTCGCCTGTAAAACATACCCGTAAAACTTACCCGTGAAACTTACCCGTAAAACCTTGACCCGTGAAACTTTCCAGTGAAACCTAGACCCGTGAAACGTCACTTGTGAAACATACCCGTGAAACTTACCCGTGAAACTTACCCGTGAAACCTTGACCCGTGAAACTTACCCGTGAAACCTAGACCCGTGAAACGTCACCCGTGAAACATACCCGTGAAACTTACCCGTGAAACTTACCCGTAAAACCTTGACCCGTGAAACTTACCAGTGAAACCTAGACCCGTGAAACGTCACCCGTGAAACATACCCGTGAAACTTACCCGGGAAACTTACCCGTGAAACCTTGACCCGTGAAACTTACCAGTGAAACCTAGACCCGTGAAACGTCACCCGTGAAACATACCCGTGAAACTTACCCGTGAAACTTACCCGTGAAACCTTGACCCGTGAAACTTACTAGTGAAACCTAGACCCGTGAAACGTCACCCGTGAAACATACCCGTGAAACTTACCCGTGAAACTTACCCGTGAAACCTTGACCCGTGAAACTTACCAGTGAAACCTAGACCCGTGAAACGTCACCCGTGAAACATACCCGTGAAACTTACCCGTGAAACTTACCCGTAAAACCTTGACCCGTGAAACTTACCAGTGAAACCTAGACCCGTGAAACATCACCCATGAAACATACCCGTGAAACTTACCCGTGAATCTTACCCGTGAAACCTTGACCCGTGAAACTTACCAGTGAAACCTAGACCCGTGAAACGTCACCTGTAAAACATACCCGTGAAACTTACCCGTGAAACTTACCCGTGAAACCTTGACCCGTGAAACCTTGACCCGTGAAACTTACCAGTGAAACCTAGACCCGTGAAACGTCACCTGTAAAACATACCCGTAAAACTTACCCGTGAAACATACCCGTGAAACTTACCAGTGAAACCTAGACCCGTGAAACGTCACCCGTGAAACTTACCCGTGAAACTTACCCGTGAAACCTTGACCCGTGAAACTTACCAGTAAAACCTAGACCCGTGAAACATCACCCATGAAACATACCCGTGAAACTTAACCGTGAAACTTACCCGTGAAACCTTGACCCGTGAAACTTACTAGTGAAACCTAGACCCGTGAAACGTCACCCGTGAAACATACCCGTGAAACTTACCCGTGAAACTTACCCGTGAAACCTTGACCCGTGAAACTTACCAGTGAAACCTAGACCCGTGAAACGTCACCCGTGAAACTTACCCGTAAAACCTTGACCCGTGAAACTTACCAGTGAAACCTAGACCCGTGAAACATCACCCATGAAACATACCCGTGAAACTTACCCGTGAATCTTACCCGTGAAACCTTGACCCGTGAAACTTACAAGTGAAACCTAGACCTGTGAAACGTCACCTGTAAAACATACCCGTAAAACTTACCCGTGAAACTTACCCGTGAATCCTTGACCCGTGAAACTTTCCAGTGAAACCTAGACCCGTGAAACGTCACCCGTGAAACTTACCCGTAAAACTTACCCGTGAAACTTACCCGTGAAACCTTGACCCGTGAAACTTACCAGTGAAACCTAGACCCGTGAAACTTCACCCGTGAAACATACCCGTGAAACTTACCCGTGAAACTTACCCGTGAAACGTCACCTGTAAAACATACCCGTAAAACTTACCCGTGTAACTTACCCGTGAAACCTTGACCCGTGAAACTTACCAGTGAAACCAAGACCCGTGAAACTTCACCCGTGAAACATACCCGTGAAACTTACCCGTGAAACTTACCCGTGAAACGTCACCTGTAAAACATACCCGTAAAACTTACCCGTGAAACTTACCCGTGAAACCTTGACCCGTGAAACTTACCAGTGAAACCAAGACCCGTGAAACGTCATCCGTGAAACATACCCGTGAAACTTACCCGTGAAACTTACCCGTGAAACCTTGACCCGTGAAACTTACCAGTGAAACCTAGACCCGTGAAACGTCACCCGTGAAACATACTCGTGAAACTTACCAGTGAAACCTAGACCCGTGAAACGTCACCCGTGAAACTTACCCGTGAAACTTACCCGTGAAACCTTGACCCGTGAAACTTACCAGTAAAACCTAGACCCGTGAAACATCACCCATGAAACATACCCGTGAAACTTACCCGTGAAACTTACCCGTGAAACCTTGACCCGTGAAACTTACCAGTGAAACCTAGACCCGTGAAACATCACCCATGAAACATACCCGTGAAACTTACCCGTGAAACTTACCCGTGAAACCTAGACCCGTGAAACTTACCAGTGAAACCTAGACCCGTGAAACGTCGCCTGTAAAACATACCCGTAAAACTTACCCGTGAAACTTACCCGTGAAACCTTGACCCGTGAAACTTTCCAGTGAAACCTAGACCCGTGAAACGTCACTTGTGAAACATACCCGTGAAACTTACCGGTGAAACTTACCCGTGAAACCTTGACCCGTGAAACTTACCAGTGAAACCTAGACCCGTGAAACGCACCCGTGAAACGTCACCCGTGAAACTTACCCGTAAAACTTACCCGTGAAACTTACCCGTGAAACCTTGACCCGTGAAACTTACCAGTGAAACCTAGACCCGTGAAACGTCACCCGTGAAACATACCCGTAAAACTTACCCGTGAAACTTACCCGTAAAACCTTGAACTGTGAAACTTACCAGTGAAACCTAGACCCGTGAAACGTCACCCGTGAAACATACCCGTGAAATTTACCCGTGAAACTTACCCGTGAAACCTTGACCCGTGAAACTTACCAGTGAAACCTAGACCCGTGAAACGTCACCCGTGAAACATACCCGTGAAACTTACCCGTGAAACTTACCCGTGAAACCTAGACCCGTGAAACTTACCAGTGAAACCTAGACCCGTGAAACGTCGCCTGTAAAACATACCCGTAAAACTTACCCGTGAAACTTACCCGTGAAACCTTGACCCGTGAAACTTTCCAGTGAAACCTAGACCCGTGAAACGTCACTTGTGAAACATACCCGTGAAACTTACCCGTGAAACTTACCCGTGAAACCTTGACCCGTGAAACTTACCCGTGAAACCTAGACCCGTGAAACGTCACCCGTGAAACATACCCGTGAAATTTACCCGTGAAACTTACCCGTAAAACCTTGACCCGTGAAACTTACCAGTGAAACCTAGACCCGTGAAACGTCACCCGTGAAACATACCCGTGAAACTTACCCGTGAAACTTACCCGTGAAACCTTGACCCGTGAAACTTACCAGTGAAACCTAGACCCGTGAAACGTCACCCGTGAAACATACCCGTGAAACTTACCCGTGAAACTTACCCGTGAAACCTTGACCCGTGAAACTTACCAGTGAAACCTAGACCCGTGAAACGTCACCCGTGAAACATACCCGTAAAACTTACCCGTGAAACTTACCCGTGAAACCTTGACAAGTGAAACTTACTAGTGAAACCTAGACCCGTGAAACGTCACCCGTGAAACATACCCGTGAAACTTACCCGTGAAACTTACCCGTGAAACCTTGACCCGTGAAACTTACCAGTGAAACCTAGACCCGTGAAACGTCACCCGTGAAACATACCCGTGAAACTTACCCGTGAAACTTACCCGTAAAACCTTGACCCGTGAAACTTACCAGTGAAACCTAGACCCGTGAAACATCACTCATGAAACATACCCGTGAAACTTACCCGTGAATCTTACCCGTGAAACCTTGACCCGTGAAACTTACCAGTGAAACCTAGACCCGTGAAACGTCACCTGTAAAACATACCCGTGAAACTTACCCGTGAAACTTACCCGTGAAACCTTGACCCGTAAAACCTTGACCCGTGAAACATACCCGTGAAACTTACCCGTGAAACTTACCCGTAAAATCTTGACCCGTGAAACTTACCAGTGAAACCTAGACCCGTGAAACATCACCCATGAAACATACCCGTGAAACTTACCCGTGAATCTTACCCGTGAAACCTTGACCCGTGAAACTTACCAGTGAAACCTAGACCCGTGAAACGTCACCTGTAAAACATACCCGTGAAACTTACCCGTGAAACTTACCCGTGAAACCTTGACCCGTGAAACCTTGACCCGTGAAACTTACCAGTGAAACCTAGACCCGTGAAACGTCACCTGTAAAACATACCCGTAAAACTTACCCGTGAAACATACCCGTGAAACTTACCATAGAAACCTAGACCCGTGAAACGTCACCCGTGAAACTTACCCGTGAAACTTACCCGTGAAACCTTGACCCGTGAAACTTACCAGTAAAACCTAGACCCGTGAAACATCACCCATGAAACATACCCGTCAAACTTACCCGTGAAACTTACCCGTGAAACCTTGACCCGTGAAACTTACTAGTGAAACCTAGACCCGTGAAACGTCACCCGTGAAACATACCCGTGAAACTTACCCGTGAAACTTACCCGTGAAACCTTGACCCGTGAAACTTACCAGTGAAACCTAGACCCGTGAAACGTCACCCGTGAAACATACCCGTGAAACTTACCCGTGAAACTTACCCGTAAAACCTTGACCCGTGAAACTTACCAGTGAAACCTAGACCCGTGAAACATCACCCATGAAACATACCCGTGAAACTTACCCGTGAATCTTACCCGTGAAACCTTGACCCGTGAAACTTACCAGTGAAACCTAGACCCGTGAAACGTCACCTGTAAAACATACCCGTAAAACTTACCCGTGAAACTTACCCGTGAATCCTTGACCCGTGAAACTTTCCAGTGAAACCTAGACCCGTGAAACGTCACCCGTGAAACTTACCCGTAAAACTTACCCGTGAAACTTACCTGTGAAACCTTGACCCGTGAAACTTACCAGTGAAACCTAGACCCGTGAAACTTCACCCGTGAAACATACCCGTGAAACTTACCCGTGAAACTTACCCGTGAAACGTCACCTGTAAAACATACCCGTAAAACTTACCCGTGAAACTTACCCGTGAAACCTTGACCCGTGAAACTTACCAGTGAAACCAAGACCCGTGAAACTTCACCCGTGAAACATACCCGTGAAACTTACCCGTGAAACTTACCCGTGAAACTTACCCGTGAAACGTCACCTGTAAAACATACTCGTAAAACTTACCCGTGAAACTTACCCGTGAAACCTTGACCCGTGAAACTTACCAGTGAAACCAAGACCCGTGAAACGTCATCCGTGAAACATACCCGTGAAACTTACCCGTGAAACTTACCCGTGAAACCTTGACCCGTGAAACTAACCAGTGAAACCTAGACCCGTGAAACGTCACCCGTGAAACATACCCGTGAAACTTACCAGTGAAACCTAGACCCGTGAAACGTCACTCGTGAAACTTACCCTTGAAACTTACCCGTGAAACCTTGACCCGTGAAACTTACCAGTAAAACCTAGACCCGTGAAACATCACCCATGAAACATACCCGTGAAACTTACCCGTGAAACTTACCCGTGAAACCTTGACCCGTGAAACTTACCCGTGAAACTTACCCGTGAAACGTCACCTGTAAAACATACCCGTAAAACTTACCCGTGAAACTTACCCGTGAAACCTTGACCCGTGAAACTTACCAGTGAAAGCAAGACCCGTGAAACGTCATCCGTGAAACATACCCGTGAAACTTACCCGTGAAACTTACCCGTGAAACCTTGACCCGTGAAACTTACCAGTGAAACCTAGACCCGTGAAACGTCACCCGTGAAACATACCCGTGAAACTTACCAGTGAAACCTAGACCCGTGAAACATACCCGTGAAACTTACCCGTGAAACTTACCCGTGAAACCTTGACCCGTGAAACTTACCAGTGAAACCTAGACCCGTGAAACGTCACCCGTGAAACATACCCGTGAAACTTACCAGTGAAACCTAGACCCGTGAAACGTCACCCGTGAAACTTACCCGTGAAACTTACCCGTGAAACCTTGACCCGTGAAACTTACCAGTAAAACCTAGACCCGTGAAACATCACCCATGAAACATACCCGTTAAACTTACCCGTGAAACTTACCCGTGAAACCTTGACCCGTGAAACTTACAAGTGAAACCTAGACCCGTGAAACGTCACCTGTAAAACATACCCGTAAAACTTACCCGTGAAACTTACCCGTGACTCCTTGACCCGTGAAACTTTCCAGTGAAACCTAGACCCGTGAAACGTCACCCGTGAAACTTACCCGTAAAACTTACCCGTGAAACTTACCCGTGAAACCTTGACCCGTGAAACTTACCAGTGAAACCTAGACCCGTGAAACGTCACCCGTGAAACATACCCGTGAAACTTACCCGTGAAACTTACCCGTGAAACGTCACCTGTAAAACATACCCGTAAAACTTACCCGTGAAACTTACCCGTGAAACCTTGACCCGTGAAACTTACCAGTGAAACCAAGACCCGTGAAACGTCATCCGTGAAACATACCCGTGAAACTTACCCGTGAAACTTACCCGTGAAACCTACCAGTGAAACCTAGACCCGTGAAACGTCACCCGTGAAACATACCCGTGAAACTTACCCGTGAAACTTACCCGTGAAACCTTGACCCGTGAAACTTACCAGTGAAACCTAGACCTGTGAAACGTCACCCGTGAAACATACCCGTGAAACTTACCCGTGAAACTTACCCGTGAAACCTTGACCCGTGAAACTTTCCAGTGAAACCTAGACCCGTGAAACGTCACCCGTGAAACATACCCGTGAAACTAACCCGTGAATCTTACCCGTGAAACCTTGACCCGTGAAACCTTGACCCGTGAAACTTACCAGTGAAACCTAGACCCGTGAAACGTCACCTGTAAAACATACCCGTAAAACTTACCCGTGAAACATACCCGTGAAACTTACCAGTGAAACCTAGACCCGTGAAACGTCACCCGTGAAACTTACCCGTGAAACTTACCCGTGAAACCTTGACCCGTGAAACTTACCAGTAAAACCTAGACCCGTGAAACATCACCCATGAAACATACCCGTGAAACTTACCCGTGAAACTTACCCGTGAAACCTTGACCCGTGAAACTTACTAGTGAAACCTAGACCCGTGAAACGTCACCCGTGAAACATACCCGTGAAACTTACCCGTGAAACTTACCCGTGAAACCTTGACCCGTGAAACTTACCAGTGAAACCTAGACCCGTGAAACGTCACCCGTGAAACATACCCGTGAAACTTACCAGTGAAACCTAGACCCGTGAAACGTCACCCGTGAAACTTACCCGTGAAACTTACCCGTGAAACCTTGACCCGTGAAACTTACCAGTAAAACCTAGACCCGTGAAACATCACCCATGAAACATACCCGTGAAACTTACCCGTGAAACCTTGACCCGTGAAACTTACCAGTGAAACCTAGACCCGTGAAACGTCACCTGTAAAACATACCCGTAAAACTTACCCGTGAAACTTACCCGTGAAACTTACCCGTGAAACCTTGACCCGTGAAACTTACCAGTGAAACCTAGACCCGTGAAACATCACCCATGAAACATACCCGTGAAACTTACCCGTGAAACTTACCCGTGAAACCTAGACCCGTGAAACTTACCAGTGAAACCTAGACCCGTGAAACGTCGCCTGTAAAACATACCCGTAAAACTTACCCGTGAAACTTACCCGTGAAACCTTGACCCGTGAAACTTTCCAGTGAAACCTAGACCCGTGAAACGTCACTTGTGAAACATACCCGTGAAACTTACCGGTGAAACTTACCCGTGAAACCTTGACCCGTGAAACTTACCAGTGAAACCTAGACCCGTGAAACGCACCCGTGAAACGTCACCCGTGAAACTTACCCGTAAAACTTACCCGTGAAACTTACCCGTGAAACCTTGACCCGTGAAACTTACCAGTGAAACCTAGACCCGTGAAACGTCACCCGTGAAACATACCCGTGAAACTTACCCGTGAAACTTACCCGTAAAACCTTGAACTCTGAAACTTACCAGTGAAACCTAGACCCGTGAAACGTCACCCGTGAAACATACCCGTGAAATTTACCCGTGAAACATACCCGTGAAACTTACCCGTGAAACTTACCCGTGAAACCTTGACCCGTGAAACTTACCAGTGAAACCTAGACCCGTGAAACGTCACCCGTGAAACTAACCCGTGAAACTTACCCGTGAAACCTTGACCCGTGAAACTTACCAGTAAAACCTAGACCCGTGAAACATCACCCATGAAACATACCCGTGAAACTTACCAGTGAAACTTACCCGTGAAACCTTGACCCGTGAAACTTACCAGTGAAACCTAGACCCGTGAAACGTCACCCGTGAAACATACCCGTGAAACTTACCCGTGAAACTTACCCGTAAAACCTTGAACTGTGAAACTTACCAGTGAAACCTAGACCCGTGAAACGTCACCCGTGAAACATACCCGTGAAACTTACCCGTGAAACTTACCCGTGAAACCTAGACCCGTGAAACTTACTAGTGAAACCTAGACCCGTGAAACGTCGCCTGTAAAACATACCCGTAAAACTTACCCGTGAAACTTACCCGTGAAACCTTGACCCGTGAAACTTTCCAGTGAAACCTAGACCCGTGAAACGTCACTTGTGAAACATACCTGTGAAACTTACCCGTGAAACTTACCCGTAAAACCTTGACCCGTGAAACTTACCAGTGAAACCTAGACCCGTGAAACATCACTCATGAAACATACCCGTGAAACTTACCCGTGAATCTTACCCGTGAAACCTTGACCCGTGAAACTTACCAGTGAAACCTAGACCCGTGAAACGTCACCCGTGAAACATACCCGTGAAACTTACCCGTGAAACTTACCCGTGAAACCTTGACCCGTGAAACTTACCAGTGAAACCTAGACCCGTGAAACGTCACCCGTGAAACATACCCGTGAAACTTACCCGTGAAACTTACCCGTGAAACCTTGACCCGTGAAACTTACCAGTGAAACCTAGACCCGTGAAACGTCACCCGTGAAACATACCCGTGAAACTTACCCGTGAAACTTACCCGTGAAACCTTGACAAGTGAAACTTACTAGTGAAACCTAGACCCGTGAAACGTCACCCGTGAAACATACCCGTGAAACTTACCTGTGAAACTTACCCGTGAAACCTTGACCCGTGAAACTTACCAGTGAAACCTAGACCCGTGAAACGTCACCCGTGAAACATACCCGTGAAACTTACCCGTGAAACTTACCCGTAAAACCTTGACCCGTGAAACTTACCAGTGATACCTAGACCCGTGAAACATCACTCATGAAACATACCCGTGAAACTTACCCGTAAATCTTACCCGTGAAACCTTGACCCGTGAAACTTACCAGTGAAACCTAGACCCGTGAAACGTCACCTGTAAAACATACCCGTGAAACTTACCCGTGAAACTTACCCGTGAAACATTGACCCGTGAAACCTTGACCCGTGAAACTTACCAGTGAAACCTAGACCCGTGAAACGTCACCTGTAAAACATACCCGTAAAACTTACCCGTGAAACATACCCGTGAAACTTACCAGTGAAACCTAGACCCGTGAAACGTCACCCGTGAAACATACCCGTGAAACTTACCCGTGAAACTTACCCGTGAAACCTTGACCCGTGAAACTTTCCAGTGAAACCTAGACCCGTGAAACGTCACCCGTGAAACATACCCGTGAAACTAACCCGTGAATCTTACCCGTGAAACCTTGACCCGTGAAACCTTGACCCGTGAAACTTACCAGTGAAACCTAGACCCGTGAAACGTCACCTGTAAAACATACCCGTAAAACTTACCCGTGAAACATACCCGTGAAACTTACCAGTGAAACCTAGACCCGTGAAACGTCACCCGTGAAACTTACCCGTGAAACTTACCCGTGAAACCTTGACCCGTGAAACTTACCAGTAAAACCTAGACCCGTGAAACATCACCCATGAAACATACCCGTGAAACTTACCCGTGAAACTTACCCGTGAAACCTTGACCCGTGAAACTTACTAGTGAAACCTAGACCCGTGAAACGTCACCCGTGAAACATACCCGTGAAACTTACCCGTGAAACTTACCCGTGAAACCTTGACCCGTGAAACTTACCAGTGAAACCTAGACCCGTGAAACGTCACCCGTGAAACATACCCGTGAAACTTACCAGTGAAACCTAGACCCGTGAAACGTCACCCGTGAAACTTACCCGTGAAACTTACCCGTGAAACCTTGACCCGTGAAACTTACCAGTAAAACCTAGACCCGTGAAACATCACCCATGAAACATACCCGTGAAACTTACCCGTGAAACCTTGACCCGTGAAACTTACCAGTGAAACCTAGACCCGTGAAACGTCACCTGTAAAACATACCCGTAAAACTTACCCGTGAAACTTACCCGTGAAACTTACCCGTGAAACCTTGACCCGTGAAACTTACCAGTGAAACCTAGACCCGTGAAACATCACCCATGAAACATACCCGTGAAACTTACCCGTGAAACTTACCCGTGAAACCTAGACCCGTGAAACTTACCAGTGAAACCTAGACCCGTGAAACGTCGCCTGTAAAACATACCCGTAAAACTTACCCGTGAAACTTACCCGTGAAACCTTGACCCGTGAAACTTTCCAGTGAAACCTAGACCCGTGAAACGTCACTTGTGAAACATACCCGTGAAACTTACCGGTGAAACTTACCCGTGAAACCTTGACCCGTGAAACTTACCAGTAAAACCTAGACCCGTGAAACGCACCCGTGAAACGTCACCCGTGAAACTTACCCGTAAAACTTACCCGTGAAACTTACCCGTGAAACCTTGACCCGTGAAACTTACCAGTGAAACCTAGACCCGTGAAACGTCACCCGTGAAACATACCCGTGAAACTTACCCGTGAAACTTACCCGTAAAACCTTGAACTCTGAAACTTACCAGTGAAACCTAGACCCGTGAAACGTCACCCGTGAAACATACCCGTGAAATTTACCCGTGAAACATACCCGTGAAACTTACCCGTGAAACTTACCCGTGAAACCTTGACCCGTGAAACTTACCAGTGAAACCTAGACCCGTGAAACGTCACCCGTGAAACTAACCCGTGAAACTTACCCGTGAAACCTTGACCCGTGAAACTTACCAGTAAAACCTAGACCCGTGAAACATCACCCATGAAACATACCCGTGAAACTTACCCGTGAAACTTACCCGTGAAACCTTGACCCGTGAAACTTACCAGTGAAACCTAGACCCGTGAAACGTCACCCGTGAAACATACCCGTGAAACTTACCCGTGAAACTTACCCGTAAAACCTTGAACTGTGAAACTTACCAGTGAAACCTAGACCCGTGAAACGTCACCCGTGAAACATACCCGTGAAACTTACCCGTGAAACTTACCCGTGAAACCTAGACCCGTGAAACTTACTAGTGAAACCTAGACCCGTGAAACGTCGCCTGTAAAACATACCCGTAAAACTTACCCGTGAAACTTACCCGTGAAACCTTGACCCGTGAAACTTTCCAGTGAAACCTAGACCCGTGAAACGTCACTTGTGAAACATACCTGTGAAACTTACCCGTGAAACTTACCCGTAAAACCTTGACCCGTGAAACTTACCAGTGAAACCTAGACCCGTGAAACATCACTCATGAAACATACCCGTGAAACTTACCCGTGAATCTTACCCGTGAAACCTTGACCCGTGAAACTTACCAGTGAAACCTAGACCCGTGAAACGTCACCCGTGAAACATACCCGTGAAACTTACCCGTGAAACTTACCCGTGAAACCTTGACCCGTGAAACTTACCAGTGAAACCTAGACCCGTGAAACGTCACCCGTGAAACATACCCGTGAAACTTACCCGTGAAACTTACCCGTGAAACCTTGACCCGTGAAACCTTGACCCGTGAAACTTACCAGTGAAACCTAGACCCGTGAAACGTCACCCGTGAAACATACCCGTGAAACTTACCCGTGAAACTTACCCGTGAAACCTTGACAAGTGAAACTTACTAGTGAAACCTAGACCCGTGAAACGTCACCCGTGAAACATACCCGTGAAACTTACCCGTGAAACTTACCCGTGAAACCTTGACCCGTGAAACTTACCAGTGAAACCTAGACCCGTGAAACGTCACCCGTGAAACATACCCGTGAAACTTACCCGTGAAACTTACCCGTAAAACCTTGACCCGTGAAACTTACCAGTGAAACCTAGACCCGTGAAACATCACTCATGAAACATACCCGTGAAACTTACCCGTGAATCTTACCCGTGAAACCTTGACCCGTGAAACTTACCAGTGAAACCTAGACCCGTGAAACGTCACCTGTAAAACATACCCGTGAAACTTACCCGTGAAACTTACCCGTGAAACATTGACCCGTGAAACCTTGACCCGTGAAACTTACCAGTGAAACCTAGACCCGTGAAACGTCACCTGTAAAACATACCCGTAAAACTTACCCGTGAAACATACCCGTGAAACTTACCAGTGAAACCTAGACCCGTGAAACGTCACCCGTGAAACTTACCCGTGAAACTTACCCGTGAAACCTGGACCCGTGAAACTTACCAGTAAAACCTAGACCCGTGAAACATCACCCATGAAACATACCCGTGAAACTTACCCGTGAAACTTACCCGTGAAACCTTGACCCGTGAAACTTACTAGTGAAACCTAGACCCGTGAAACGTCACCCGTGAAACATACCCGTGAAACTTACCCGTGAAACTTACCCGTGAAACCTTGACCCGTGAAACTTACCAGCGAAACCTAGACCCGTGAAACGTCACCCGTGAAACATACCCGTGAAACTTACCCGTGAAACTTACCAGTGAAACCTAGACCCGTGAAACATCACCCATGAAACATACCCGTGAAACTTACCCGTGAATCTTACCCGTGAAACCTTGACCCGTGAAACTTACCAGTGAAACCTAGACCCGTGAAACGTCACCTGTAAAACATACCCGTAAAACTTACCCGTGAAACTTACCCGTGAATCCTTGACCCGTGAAACTTTCCAGTGAAACCTAGACCCGTGAAACGTCACCCGTGAAACTTACCCGTAAAACTTACCCGTGAAACTTACCCGTGAAACCTTGACCCGTGAAACTTACCAGTGAAACCTAGACCCGTGAAACGTCACCCGTGAAACATACCCGTGAAACTTACCCGTGAAACTTACCCGTGAAACGTCACCTGTAAAACATACCCGTAAAACTTACCAGTGAAACTTACCCGTGAAACCTTGACCCGTGAAACTTACCAGTGAAACCAAGACCCGTGAAACGTCATCCGTGAAACATACCCGTGAAACTTACCCGTGAAACTTACCCGTGAAACCTTGACCCGTGAAACTTACCAGTGAAACCTAGACCCGTGAAACGTCACCCGTGAAACATACCCGTGAAACTTACCAGTGAAACCTAGACCCGTGAAACGTCACCCGTGAAACTTACCCGTGAAACTTACCCGTGAAACCTTGACCCGTGAAACTTACCAGTAAAACCTAGACCCGTGAAACATCACCCATGAAACATACCCGTGAAACTTACCCGTGAAACCTTGACCCGTGAAACTTACCAGTGAAACCTAGACCCGTGAAACGTCACCTGTAAAACATACCCGTAAAACTTACCCGTGAAACTTACCCGTGAAACTTACCCGTGAAACCTTGACCCGTGAAACTTACCAGTGAAACCTAGACCCGTGAAACATCACCCATGAAACATACCCGTGAAACTTACCCGTGAAACTTACCCGTGAAACCTAGACCCGTGAAACTTACCAGTGAAACCTAGACCCGTGAAACGTCGCCTGTAAAACATACCCGTAAAACTTACCCGTGAAACTTACCCGTGAAACCTTGACCCGTGAAACTTTCCAGTGAAACCTAGACCCGTGAAACGTCACTTGTGAAACATACCCGTGAAACTTACCGGTGAAACTTACCCGTGAAACCTTGACCCGTGAAACTTACCAGTGAAACCTAGACCCGTGAAACGCACCCGTGAAACGTCACCCGTGAAACTTACCCGTAAAACTTACCCGTGAAACTTACCCGTGAAACCTTGACCCGTGAAACTTACCAGTGAAACCTAGACCCGTGAAACGTCACCCGTGAAACATACCCGTGAAACTTACCCGTGAAACTTACCCGTGAAACTTACCCGTAAAACCTTGACCCGTGAAACTTACCAGTGAAACCTAGACCCGTGAAACATCACCCATGAAACATACCCGTGAAACTTACCCGTGAATCTTACCCGTGAAACCTTGACCCGTGAAACTTACCAGTGAAACCTAGACCCGTGAAACGTCACCTGTAAAACATACCCGTGAAACTTACCCGTGAAACTTACCCGTGAAACCTTGACCCGTGAAACCTTGACCCGTGAAACTTACCAGTGAAACCTAGACCCGTGAAACGTCACCTGTAAAACATACCCGTAAAACTTACCCGTGAAACATACCCGTGAAACTTACCATTGAAACCTAGACCCGTGAAACGTCACCCGTGAAACTTACCCGTGAAACTTACCCGTGAAACCTTGACCCGTGAAACTTACCAGTAAAACCTAGACCCGTGAAACATCACCCATGAAACATACCCGTGAAACTTACCCGTGAAACTTACCCGTGAAACCTTGACCCGTGAAACTTACTAGTGAAACCTAGACCCGTGAAACGTCACCCGTGAAACATACCCGTGAAACTTACCCGTGAAACTTACCCGTGAAACCTTGACCCGTGAAACTTACCAGTGAAACCTAGACCCGTGAAACGTCACCTGTAAAACATACCCGTAAAACTTACCCGTGAAACTTACCCGTGAAACCTTGACCCGTGAAACTTACCAGTGAAACCAAGACCCGTGAAACGTCATCCGTGAAACATACCCGTGAAACTTACCCGTGAAACCTTGACCCGTGAAACTTACCAGTGAAACCTAGACCCGTGAAACGTCACCCGTGAAACATACCCGTGAAACTCACCAGTGAAACCTAGACCCGTGAAACGTCACTCGTGAAACTTACCCTTGAAACTTACCCGTGAAACCTTGACCCGTGAAACTTACCAGTAAAACCTAGACCCGTGAAACATCACCCATGAAACATACCCGTGAAACTTACCCGTGAAACTTACCCGTGAAACCTTGACCCGTGAAACTTACCCGTGAAACTTACCCGTGAAACGTCACCTGTAAAATATACCCGTAAAACTTACCCGTGAAACTTACCCGTGAAACCTTGACCCGTGAAACTTACCAGTGAAACCAAGACCCGTGAAACGTCATCCGTGAAACATACCCGTGAAACTTACCCGTGAAACTTACCCGTGAAACCTTGACCCGTGAAACTTACCAGTGAAACCTAGACCCGTGAAACGTCACCCGTGAAACATACCCGTGCAACTTACCAGTGAAACCTAGACCCGTGAAACGTCACCCGTGAAACTTACCCGTGAAACATACCCGTGAAACTTACCCGTGAAACTTACCCGTGAAACTTACCCGTGAAACCTTGACCCGTGAAACTTACCAGTGAAACCTAGACCCGTGAAACTTCACCCGTGAAACATACCCGTGAAACTTACCCGTGAAACTTACCCGTGAAACGTCACCTGTAAAACATACCCGTAAAACTTACCCGTGAAACTTACCCGTGAAACCTTGACCCGTGAAACTTACCAGTGAAACCAAGACCCGTGAAACTTCACCCGTGAAACATACCCGTGAAACTTACCCGTGAAACTTACCCGTGAAACGTCACCTGTAAAACATACCCGTAAAACTTACCCGTGAAACTTACCCGTGAAACCTTGACCCGTGAAACTTACCAGTGAAACCAAGACCCGTGAAACGTCATCCGTGAAACATACCCGTGAAACTTACCCGTGAAACTTACCCGTGAAACCTTGACCCGTGAAACTTACCAGTGAAACCTAGACCCGTGAAACGTCACCCGTGAAACATACTCGTGAAACTTACCAGTGAAACCTAGACCCGTGAAACGTCACCTGTAAAACATACCCGTAAAACATACCCGTAAAACTTACCCGTGAAACTTACCCGTGAAACTTACCCGTGAAACCTTGACCCGTGAAACTTACCAGTGAAACCTAGACCCGTGAAACATCACCCATGAAACATACCCGTGAAACTTACCCGTGAAATTTACCCGTAAAACCTAGACCCGTGAAACTTACCAGTGAAACCTAGACCCGTGAAACGTCGCCTGTAAAACATACCCGTAAAACTTACCCGTGAAACCTTGACCCGTGAAACTTTCCAGTGAAACCTAGACCCGTGAAACGTCACTTGTGAAACATACCCGTGAAACTTACCGGTGAAACTTACCCGTGAAACCTTGACCCGTGAAACTTACCAGTGAAACCTAGACCCGTGAAACGCACCCGTGAAACGTCACCCGTGAAACTTACCCGTAAAACTTACCCGTGAAACTTACCCGTGAAACCTTGACCCGTGAAACTTACCAGTGAAACCTAGACCCGTGAAACGTCACCCGTGAAACATACCCGTGAAACTTACCCGTAAAACTTACCCGTAAAACCTTGAACTGTGAAACTTACCAGTGAAACCTAGACCCGTGAAACGTCACCCGTGAAACATACCCGTGAAATTTACCCGTGAAACTTACCCGTGAAACCTTGACCCGTGAAACTTACCAGTGAAACCTAGACCCGTGAAACGTCACCCGTGAAACATACCCGTGAAACTTACCCGTGAAACTTACCCGTGAAACCTAGACCCGTGAAACTTACCAGTGAAACCTAGACCCGTGAAACGTCGCCTGTAAAACATACCCGTAAAACTTACCCGTGAAACTTACCCGTGAAACCTTGACCCGTGAAACTTTCCAGTGAAACCTAGACCCGTGAAACGTCACTTGTGAAACATACCCGTGAAACTTACCCGTGAAACTTACCCGTGAAACCTTGACCCGTGAAACTACCCCGTGAAACCTAGACCCGTGAAACGTCACCCGTGAAACATACCCGTGAAATTTACCCGTGAAACTTACCCGTAAAACCTTGACCCGTGAAACTTACCAGTGAAACCTAGACCCGTGAAACTTACCCGTGAAACTTACCCGTGAAACCTTGACCCGTGAAACTTACCAGTGAAACCTAGACCCGTGAAACGTCACCCGTGAAACATACCCGTGAAACTTACCCGTGAAACTTACCCGTGAAACCTTGACCCGTGAAACTTACCAGTGAAACCTAGACCCGTGAAACGTCACCCGTGAAACATACCCGTGAAACTTACCCGTGAAACTTACCCGTGAAACCTTGACCCGTGAAACTTACCAGTGAAACCTAGACCCGTGAAACGTCACCCGTGAAACATACCCGTGAAACTTACCCGTGAAACTTACCCGTGAAACCTTGACCCGTGAAACTTACCAGTGAAACCTAGACCTGTGAAACGTCACCCGTGAAACATACCCGTGAAACTTACCCGTGAAACTAACCCGTGAAACCTTGACCCGTGAAACTTTCCAGTGAAACCTAGACCCGTGAAACGTCACCCGTGAAACATACCCGTGAAACTAACCCGTGAATCTTACCCGTGAAATCTTGACCCGTGAAACTTACCAGTGAAACCTAGACCCGTGAAACGTCACCTGTAAAACATACCCGTGAAACTTACCCGTGAAACTTACCCGTGAAACCTTGACCCGTGAAACCTTGACCCGTGAAACTTACCAGTGAAACCTAGACCCGTGAAACGTCACCTGTAAAACATACCCGTAAAACTTACCCGTGAAACATACCCGTGAAACTTACCAGTGAAACCTAGACCCGTGAAACGTCACCCGTGAAACTTACCCGTGAAACTTACCCGTGAAACCTTGACCCGTGAAACTTACCAGTAAAACCTAGACCCGTGAAACATCACCCATGAAACATACCTGTGAAACTTACCCGTGAAACTTACCCGTGAAACCTTGACCCGTGAAACTTACTAGTGAAACCTAGACCCGTGAAACGTCACCCGTGAAACATACCCGTGAAACTTACCCGTGAAACTTACCCGTGAAACCTTGACCCGTGAAACTTACCAGTGAAACCTAGACCCGTGAAACGTCACCCGTGAAACATACCCGTGAAACTTACCCGTGAAACTTACCCGTAAAACCTTGACCCGTGAAACTTACCAGTGAAACCTAGACCCGTGAAACATCACCCATGAAACATACCCGTGAAACTTACCCGTGAATCTTACCCGTGAAACCTTGACCCGTGAAACTTACCAGTGAAACCTAGACCCGTGAAACGTCACCTGTAAAACATACCCGTAAAACTTACCCGTGAAACTTACCCGTGAATCCTTGACCCGTGAAACTTTCCAGTGAAACCTAGACCCGTGAAACGTCACCCGTGAAACTTACCCGTAAAACTTACCCGTGAAACTTACCCGTGAAACCTTGACCCGTGAAACTTACCAGTGAAACCTAGACCCGTGAAACTTCACCCGTTAAACATACCCGTGAAACTTACCCGTGAAACTTACCCGTGAAACGTCACCTGTAAAACATACCCGTAAAACTTACCCGTGAAACTTACCCGTGAAACCTTGACCCGTGAAACTTACCAGTGAAACCAAGACCCGTGAAACTTCACCCGTGAAACATACCCGTGAAACTTACCCGTGAAACTTACCCGTGAAACGTCACCTGTAAAACATACCCGTAAAACTTACCCGTGAAACTTACCCGTGAAACCTTGACCCGTGAAACTTACCAGTGAAACCAAGACCCGTGAAACGTCATCCGTGAAACATACCCGTGAAACTTACCCGTGAAACTTACCCGTGAAACCTAGACCCGTGAAACGTCACCCGTGAAACATACCCGTGAAACTTACCAGTGAAACCTAGACCCGTGAAACGTCACCCGTGAAACTTACCCGTGAAACTTACCCGTGAAACCTTGACCCGTGAAACTTACCAGTAAAACCTAGACCCGTGAAACATCACCCATGAAACATACCCGTGAAACTTACCCGTGAAACTTACCCGTGAAACCTTGACCCGTGAAACTTACCAGTGAAACCTAGACCCGTGAAACGTCACCTGTAAAACATACCCGTAAAACTTACCCGTGAAACTTACCCGTGAAACCTTGACCCGTGAAACTTACCAGTGAAACCTAGACCCGTGAAACATCACCCATGAAACATACCCGTGAAACTTACCCGTGAAACTTACCCGTGAAACCTAGACCCGTGAAACTTACCAGTGAAACCTAGACCCGTGAAACGTCGCCTGTAAAACATACCCGTAAAACTTACCCGTGAAACTTACCCGTGAAACCTTGACCCGTGAAACTTTCCAGTGAAACCTAGACCCGTGAAACGTCACTTGTGAAACATACCCGTGAAACTTACCGGTGAAACTTACCCGTGAAACCTTGACCCGTGAAACTTACCAGTGAAACCTAGACCCGTGAAACGCACCCGTGAAACGTCACCCGTGAAACTTACCCGTAAAACTTACCCGTGAAACTTACCCGTGAAACCTTGACCCGTGAAACTTACCAGTGAAACCTAGACCCGTGAAACGTCACCCGTGAAACATACCCGTGAAACTTACCCGTGAAACTTACCCGTAAAACCTTGAACTGTGAAACTTACCAGTGAAACCTAGACCCGTGAAACGTCACCCGTGAAACATACCCGTGAAATTTACCCGTGAAACTTACCCGTGAAACCTTGACCCGTGAAACTTACCAGTGAAACCTAGACCCGTGAAACGTCACCCGTGAAACATACCCGTGAAACTTACCCGTGAAACTTACCCGTGAAACGTCACCTGTAAAACATACCCGTAAAACTTACCCGTGAAACTTACCCGTGAAACCTTGACCCGTGAAACTTACCAGTGAAACCAAGACCCGTGAAACGTCATCCGTGAAACATACCCGTGAAACTTACCCGTGAAACTTACCCGTGAAACCTTGACCCGTGAAACTTACCAGTGAAACCTAGACCCGTGAAACGTCACCCGTGAAACATACCCGTGAAACTTACCAGTGAAACCTAGACCCGTGAAACGTCACCCGTGAAACTTACCCGTGAAACTTACCCGTGAAACCTTGACCCGTGAAACTTACTAGTGAATCCTAGACCCGTGAAACGTCACCCGTGAAACATACCCGTGAAACTTACCCGTGAAAATTACCCGTGAAACCTTGACCCGTGAAACTTACCAGCGAAACCTAGACCCGTGAAACGTCACCCGTGAAACATACCCGTGAAACTTACCCGTGAAACTTACCCGTAAAACCTTGACCCGTGAAACTTACCAGTGAAACCTAGACCCGTGAAACATCACCCATGAAACATACCCGTGAAACTTACCCGTGAATCTTACCCGTGAAACCTTGACCCGTGAAACTTACCAGTGAAACCTAGACCCGTGAAACGTCACCTGTAAAACATACCCGTAAAACTTACCCGTGAAACTTACCCGTGAAACCTTGATCCGTGAAACTTTCCAGTGAAACCTAGACCCGTGAGACGTCACCCGTGAAACATACCCGTGAAACTTACCCGTGAAACTTACCCGTGAAACCTTGACCCGTGAAACTTACCATTGAAACCTAGACCCGTGAAACTTACCCGTAAAACTTACCCGTGAAACTTACCCGTGAAACCTTGACCCGTGAAACTTACCAGTGAAACCTAGACCCGTGAAACGTCACCCGTGAAACATACCCGTGAAACTTACTCGTGAAACCTTGACCCGTGAAACTTACCAGTGAAACCAAGACCCGTGAAACGTCACCCGTGAAACATACCCGTGAAACTTACCCGTGAAACTTACCCGTGAAACGTCACCTGTAAAACATACCCGTAAAACTTACCCGTGAAACTTACCCGTGAAACCTTGACCCGTGAAACTTACCAGTGAAACCAAGACCCGTGAAACGTCACCCGTGAAACATACCCGTGAAACTTACCCGTGAAACTTACCCGTGAAACCTTGACCCGTGAAACTTACCAGTGAAACCTAGACCCGTGAAACGTCACCCGTGAAACATACCCGTGAAACTTACCCGTGAAACTTACCCGTAAAACCTTGAACTGTGAAACTTACCAGTGAAACCTAGACCCGTGAAACGTCACCCGTGAAACATACCCGTGAAATTTACCCGTGAAACTTACCCGTGAAACCTTGACCCGTGAAACTTACCAGTGAAACCTAGACCCGTGAAACGTCACCCGTGAAACATACCCGTGAAACTTACCCGTGAAACTTACCCGTGAAACCTAGACCCGTGAAACTTACCAGTGAAACCTAGACCCGTGAAACGTCGCCTGTAAAACATACCCGTAAAACTTACCCGTGAAACTTACCCGTGAAACCTTGACCCGTGAAACTTTCCAGTGAAACCTAGACCCGTGAAACGTCACTTGTGAAACATACCCGTGAAACTTACCCGTGAAACTTACCCGTGAAACCTTGACCCGTGAAACTACCCCGTGAAACCTAGACCCGTGAAACGTCACCCGTGAAACATACCCGTGAAATTTACCCGTGAAACTTACCCGTAAAACCTTGACCCGTGAAACTTACCAGTGAAACCTAGACCCGTGAAACTTACCCGTGAAACTTACCCGTGAAACCTTGACCCGTGAAACTTACCAGTGAAACCTAGACCCGTGAAACGTCACCCGTGAAACATACCCGTGAAACTTACCCGTGAAACTTACCCGTGAAACCTTGACCCGTGAAACTTACCAGTGAAACCTAGACCCGTGAAACGTCACCCGTGAAACATACCCGTGAAACTTACCCGTGAAACTTACCCGTGAAACCTTGACAAGTGAAACTTACTAGTGAAACCTAGACCCGTGAAACGTCACCCGTGAAACATACCCGTGAAACTTACCCGTGAAACTTACCCGTGAAACCTTGACCCGTGAAACTTACCAGTGAAACCTAGACCCGTGAAACGTCACCCGTGAAACATACCCGTGAAACTTACCCGTGAAACTTACCCGTAAAACCTTGACCCGTGAAACTTACCAGTGAAACCTAGACCCGTGAAACATCACTCATGAAACATACCCGTGAAACTTACCCGTGAATCTTACCCGTGAAACCTTGACCCGTGAAACTTACCAGTGAAACCTAGACCCGTGAAACGTCACCTGTAAAACATACCCGTGAAACTTACCCGTGAAACTTACCCGTGAAACCTTGACCCGTGAAACCTTGACCCGTGAAACATACCCGTGAAACTTACCCGTGAAACTTACCCGTAAAACCTTGACCCGTGAAACTTACCAGTGAAACCTAGACCCGTGAAACATCACCCATGAAACATACCCGTGAAACTTACCCGTGAATCTTACCCGTGAAACCTTGACCCGTGAAACTTACCAGTGAAACCTAGACCCGTGAAACGTCACCTGTAAAACATACCCGTGAAACTTACCCGTGAAACTTACCCGTGAAACCTTGACCCGTGAAACCTTGACCCGTGAAACTTACCAGTGAAACCTAGACCCGTGAAACGTCACCTGTAAAACATACCCGTAAAACTTACCCGTGAAACATACCCGTGAAACTTACCATTGAAACCTAGACCCGTGAAACGTCACCCGTGAAACTTACCCGTGAAACTTACCCGTGAAACCTTGACCCGTGAAACTTACCAGTAAAACCTAGACCCGTGAAACATCACCCATGAAACATACCCGTGAAACTTACCCGTGAAACTTACCCGTGAAACCTTGACCCGTGAAACTTACTAGTGAAACCTAGACCCGTGAAACGTCACCCGTGAAACATACCCGTGAAACTTACCCGTGAAACTTACCCGTGAAACCTTGACCCGTGAAACTTACCAGTGAAACCTAGACCCGTGAAACGTCACCCGTGAAACATACCCGTGAAACTTACCCGTGAAACTTACCCGTAAAACTTTGACCCGTGAAACTTACCAGTGAAACCTAGACCCGTGAAACATCACCCATGAAACATACCCGTGAAACTTACCCGTGAATCTTACCCGTGAAACCTTGACCCGTGAAACTTACCAGTGAAACCTAGACCCGTGAAACGTCACCTGTAAAACATACCCGTAAAACTTACCCGTGAAACTTACCCGTGAATCCTTGACCCGTGAAACTTTCCAGTGAAACCTAGACCCGTGAAACTTACCCGTAAAACTTACCCGTGAAACTTACCCGTGAAACCTTGACCCGTGAAACTTACCAGTGAAACCTAGACCCGTGAAACTTCACCCGTGAAACATACCCGTGAAACTTACCCGTGAAACTTACCCGTGAAACGTCACCTGTAAAACATACCCGTAAAACTTACCCGTGAAACTTACCCGTGAAACCTTGACCCGTGAAACTTACCAGTGAAACCAAGACCCGTGAAACTTCACCCGTGAAACATACCCGTGAAACTTACCCGTGAAACTTACCCGTGAAACGTCACCTGTAAAACATACCCGTAAAACTTACCCGTGAAACTTACCCGTGAAACCTTGACCCGTGAAACTTACCAGTGAAACCAAGACCCGTGAAACGTCATCCGTGAAACATACCCGTGAAACTTACCCGTGAAACCTTGACCCGTGAAACTTACCAGTGAAACCTAGACCCGTGAAACGTCACCCGTGAAACATACCCGTGAAACTCACCAGTAAAACCTAGACCCGTGAAACGTCACTCGTGAAACTTACCCTTGAAACTTACCCGTGAAACCTTGACCCGTGAAACTTACCAGTAAAACCTAGACCCGTGAAACATCACCCATGAAACATACCCGTGAAACTTACCCGTGAAACTTACCCGTGAAACCTTGACCCGTGAAACTTACCCGTGAAACTTACCCGTGAAACGTCACCTGTAAAATATACCCGTAAAACTTACCCGTGAAACTTACCCGTGAAACCTTGACCCGTGAAACTTACCAGTGAAACCAAGACCCGTGAAACGTCATCCGTGAAACATACCCGTGAAACTTACCCGTGAAACCTTGACCCGTGAAACTTACCAGTGAAACCTAGACCCGTGAAACGTCACCCGTGAAACATACCCGTGAAACTTACCAGTGAAACCTAGACCCGTGAAACGTCACCCGTGAAACTTACCCGTGAAACATACCCGTGAAACTTACCCGTGAAACTTACCCGTGAAACCTTGACCCGTGAAACTTACCAGTGAAACCTAGACCCGTGAAACGTCACCCGTGAAACATACCCGTGAAACTTACCAGTGAAACCTAGACCCGTGAAACGTCACCCGTGAAACTTACCCGTGAAACTTACCCGTGAAACCTTGACCCGTGAAACTTACCAGTAAAACCTAGACCCGTGAAACATCACCCATGAAACATACCCGTGAAACTTACCCGTGAAACTTACCCGTGAAACCTTGACCCGTGAAACTTACAAGTGAAACCTAGACCCGTGAAACGTCACCTGTAAAACATACCCGTAAAACTTACCCGTGAAACTTACCCGTGAATCCTTGACCCGTGAAACTTTCCAGTGAAACCTAGACCCGTGAAACGTCACCCGTGAAACTTACCCGTAAAACTTACCCGTGAAACTTACCCGTGAAACCTTGACCCGTGAAACTTACCAGTGAAACCTAGACCCGTGAAACGTCACCCGTGAAACATACCCGTGAAACTTACCCGTGAAACTTACCCGTGAAACGTCACCTGTAAAACATACCCGTAAAACTTACCCGTGAAACTTACCCGTGAAACCTTGACCCGTGAAACTTACCAGTGAAACCAAGACCCGTGAAACGTCATCCGTGAAACATACCCGTGAAACTTACCCGTGAAACTTACCCGTGAAACCTTGACCCGTGAAACTTACCAGTGAAACCTAGACCCGTGAAACGTCACCCGTGAAACATACCCGTGAAACTTACCCGTGAAACTTACCCGTGAAACCTTGACCCGTGAAACTTACCAGTGAAACCTAGACCTGTGAAACGTCACCCGTGAAACATACCCGTGAAACTTACCCGTGAAACTAACCCGTGAAACCTTGACCCGTGAAACTTTCCAGTGAAACCTAGACCCGTGAAACGTCACCCGTGAAACATACCCGTGAAACTAACCCGTGAATCTTACCCGTGAAATCTTGACCCGTGAAACTTACCAGTGAAACCTAGACCCGTGAAACGTCACCTGTAAAACATACCCGTGAAACTTACCCGTGAAACTTACCCGTGAAACCTTGACCCGTGAAACCTTGACCCGTGAAACTTACCAGTGAAACCTAGACCCGTGAAACGTCACCTGTAAAACATACCCGTAAAACTTACCCGTGAAACATACCCGTGAAACTTACCAGTGAAACCTAGACCCGTGAAACGTCACCCGTGAAACTTACCCGTGAAACTTACCCGTGAAACCTTGACCCGTGAAACTTACCAGTAAAACCTAGACCCGTGAAACATCACCCATAAAACATACCTGTGAAACTTACCCGTGAAACTTACCCGTGAAACCTTGACCCGTGAAACTTACTAGTGAAACCTAGACCCGTGAAACGTCACCCGTGAAACATACCCGTGAAACTTACCCGTGAAACTTACCCGTGAAACCTTGACCCGTGAAACTTACCAGTGAAACCTAGACCCGTGAAACGTCACCCGTGAAACATACCCGTGAAACTTACCCGTGAAACTTACCCGTAAAACCTTGACCCGTGAAACTTACCAGTGAAACCTAGACCCGTGAAACATCACCCATGAAACATACCCGTGAAACTTACCCGTGAATCTTACCCGTGAAACCTTGACCCGTGAAACTTACCAGTGAAACCTAGACCCGTGAAACGTCACCTGTAAAACATACCCGTAAAACTTACCCGTGAAACTTACCCGTGAATCCTTGACCCGTGAAACTTTCCAGTGAAACCTAGACCCGTGAAACGTCACCCGTGAAACTTACCCGTAAAACTTACCCGTGAAACTTACCCGTGAAACCTTGACCCGTGAAACTTACCAGTGAAACCTAGACCCGTGAAACTTCACCCGTTAAACATACCCGTGAAACTTACCCGTGAAACTTACCCGTGAAACGTCACCTGTAAAACATACCCGTAAAACTTACCCGTGAAACTTACCCGTGAAACCTTGACCCGTGAAACTTACCAGTGAAACCAAGACCCGTGAAACTTCACCCGTGAAACATACCCGTGAAACTTACCCGTGAAACTTACCCGTGAAACGTCACCTGTAAAACATACCCGTAAAACTTACCCGTGAAACTTACCCGTGAAACCTTGACCCGTGAAACTTACCAGTGAAACCAAGACCCGTGAAACATACCCGTGAAACTTACCCGTGAAACTTACCCGTGAAACCTTGACCCGTGAAACTTACCAGTGAAACCTAGACCCGTGAAACGTCACCCGTGAAACATACCCGTGAAACTTACCAGTGAAACCTAGACCCGTGAAACGTCACCCGTGAAACTTACCCGTGAAACTTACCCGTGAAACCTTGACCCGTGAAACTTACCAGTAAAACCTAGACCCGTGAAACATCACCCATGAAACATACCCGTGAAACTTACCCGTGAAACTTACCCGTGAAACCTTGACCCGTGAAACTTACCAGTGAAACCTAGACCCGTGAAACGTCACCTGTAAAACATACCCGTAAAACTTACCCGTGAAACTTACCCGTGAAACTTACCCGTGAAACCTTGACCCGTGAAACTTACCAGTGAAACCTAGACCCGTGAAACATCACCCATGAAACATACCCGTGAAACTTACCCGTGAAACTTACCCGTGAAACCTAGACCCGTGAAACTTACCAGTGAAACCTAGACCCGTGAAACGTCGCCTGTAAAACATACCCGTAAAACTTACCCGTGAAACTTACCCGTGAAACCTTGACCCGTGAAACTTTCCAGTGAAACCTAGACCCGTGAAACGTCACTTGTGAAACATACCCGTGAAACTTACCGGTGAAACTTACCCGTGAAACCTTGACCCGTGAAACTTACCAGTGAAACCTAGACCCGTGAAACGCACCCGTGAAACGTCACCCGTGAAACTTACCCGTAAAACTTACCCGTGAAACTTACCCGTGAAACCTTGACCCGTGAAACTTACCAGTGAAACCTAGACCCGTGAAACGTCACCCGTGAAACATACCCGTGAAACTTACCCGTGAAACTTACCCGTAAAACCTTGAACTGTGAAACTTACCAGTGAAACCTAGACCCGTGAAACGTCACCCGTGAAACATACCCGTGAAATTTACCCGTGAAACTTACCCGTGAAACCTTGACCCGTGAAACTTACCAGTGAAACCTAGACCCGTGAAACGTCACCCGTGAAACATACCCGTGAAACTTACCCGTGAAACTTACCCGTGAAACGTCACCTGTAAAACATACCCGTAAAACTTACCCGTGAAACTTACCCGTGAAACCTTGACCCGTGAAACTTACCAGTGAAACCAAGACCCGTGAAACGTCATCCGTGAAACATACCCGTGAAACTTACCCGTGAAACTTACCCGTGAAACCTTGACCCGTGAAACTTACCAGTGAAACCTAGACCCGTGAAACGTCACCCGTGAAACATACCCGTGAAACTTACCAGTGAAACCTAGACCCGTGAAACGTCACCCGTGAAACTTACCCGTGAAACTTACCCGTGAAACCTTGACCCGTGAAACTTACTAGTGAATCCTAGACCCGTGAAACGTCACCCGTGAAACATACCCGTGAAACTTACCCGTGAAAATTACCCGTGAAACCTTGACCCGTGAAACTTACCAGCGAAACCTAGACCCGTGAAACGTCACCCGTGAAACATACCCGTGAAACTTACCCGTGAAACTTACCCGTAAAACCTTGACCCGTGAAACTTACCAGTGAAACCTAGACCCGTGAAACATCACCCATGAAACATACCCGTGAAACTTACCCGTGAATCTTACCCGTGAAACCTTGACCCGTGAAACTTACCAGTGAAACCTAGACCCGTGAAACGTCACCTGTAAAACATACCCGTAAAACTTACCCGTGAAACTTACCCGTGAAACCTTGATCCGTGAAACTTTCCAGTGAAACCTAGACCCGTGAGACGTCACCCGTGAAACATACCCGTGAAACTTACCCGTGAAACTTACCCGTGAAACCTTGACCCGTGAAACTTACCATTGAAACCTAGACCCGTGAAACTTACCCGTAAAACTTACCCGTGAAACTTACCCGTGAAACCTTGACCCGTGAAACTTACCAGTGAAACCTAGACCCGTGAAACGTCACCCGTGAAACATACCCGTGAAACTTACTCGTGAAACCTTGACCCGTGAAACTTACCAGTGAAACCAAGACCCGTGAAACGTCACCCGTGAAACATACCCGTGAAACTTACCCGTGAAACTTACCCGTGAAACGTCACCTGTAAAACATACCCGTAAAACTTACCCGTGAAACTTACCCGTGAAACCTTGACCCGTGAAACTTACCAGTGAAACCAAGACCCGTGAAACGTCACCCGTGAAACATACCCGTGAAACTTACCCGTGAAACTTACCCGTGAAACCTTGACCCGTGAAACTTACCAGTGAAACCTAGACCCGTGAAACGTCACCCGTGAAACATACCCGTGAAACTTACCCGTGAAACTTACCCGTAAAACCTTGAACTGTGAAACTTACCAGTGAAACCTAGACCCGTGAAACGTCACCCGTGAAACATACCCGTGAAATTTACCCGTGAAACTTACCCGTGAAACCTTGACCCGTGAAACTTACCAGTGAAACCTAGACCCGTGAAACGTCACCCGTGAAACATACCCGTGAAACTTACCCGTGAAACTTACCCGTGAAACCTAGACCCGTGAAACTTACCAGTGAAACCTAGACCCGTGAAACGTCGCCTGTAAAACATACCCGTAAAACTTACCCGTGAAACTTACCCGTGAAACCTTGACCCGTGAAACTTTCCAGTGAAACCTAGACCCGTGAAACGTCACTTGTGAAACATACCCGTGAAACTTACCCGTGAAACTTACCCGTGAAACCTTGACCCGTGAAACTACCCCGTGAAACCTAGACCCGTGAAACGTCACCCGTGAAACATACCCGTGAAATTTACCCGTGAAACTTACCCGTAAAACCTTGACCCGTGAAACTTACCAGTGAAACCTAGACCCGTGAAACTTACCCGTGAAACTTACCCGTGAAACCTTGACCCGTGAAACTTACCAGTGAAACCTAGACCCGTGAAACGTCACCCGTGAAACATACCCGTGAAACTTACCCGTGAAACTTACCCGTGAAACCTTGACCCGTGAAACTTACCAGTGAAACCTAGACCCGTGAAACGTCACCCGTGAAACATACCCGTGAAACTTACCCGTGAAACTTACCCGTGAAACCTTGACAAGTGAAACTTACTAGTGAAACCTAGACCCGTGAAACGTCACCCGTGAAACATACCCGTGAAACTTACCCGTGAAACTTACCCGTGAAACCTTGACCCGTGAAACTTACCAGTGAAACCTAGACCCGTGAAACGTCACCCGTGAAACATACCCGTGAAACTTACCCGTGAAACTTACCCGTAAAACCTTGACCCGTGAAACTTACCAGTGAAACCTAGACCCGTGAAACATCACTCATGAAACATACCCGTGAAACTTACCCGTGAATCTTACCCGTGAAACCTTGACCCGTGAAACTTACCAGTGAAACCTAGACCCGTGAAACGTCACCTGTAAAACATACCCGTGAAACTTACCCGTGAAACTTACCCGTGAAACCTTGACCCGTGAAACCTTGACCCGTGAAACATACCCGTGAAACTTACCCGTGAAACTTACCCGTAAAACCTTGACCCGTGAAACTTACCAGTGAAACCTAGACCCGTGAAACATCACCCATGAAACATACCCGTGAAACTTACCCGTGAATCTTACCCGTGAAACCTTGACCCGTGAAACTTACCAGTGAAACCTAGACCCGTGAAACGTCACCTGTAAAACATACCCGTGAAACTTACCCGTGAAACTTACCCGTGAAACCTTGACCCGTGAAACCTTGACCCGTGAAACTTACCAGTGAAACCTAGACCCGTGAAACGTCACCTGTAAAACATACCCGTAAAACTTACCCGTGAAACATACCCGTGAAACTTACCATTGAAACCTAGACCCGTGAAACGTCACCCGTGAAACTTACCCGTGAAACTTACCCGTGAAACCTTGACCCGTGAAACTTACCAGTAAAACCTAGACCCGTGAAACATCACCCATGAAACATACCCGTGAAACTTACCCGTGAAACTTACCCGTGAAACCTTGACCCGTGAAACTTACTAGTGAAACCTAGACCCGTGAAACGTCACCCGTGAAACATACCCGTGAAACTTACCCGTGAAACTTACCCGTGAAACCTTGACCCGTGAAACTTACCAGTGAAACCTAGACCCGTGAAACGTCACCCGTGAAACATACCCGTGAAACTTACCCGTGAAACTTACCCGTAAAACTTTGACCCGTGAAACTTACCAGTGAAACCTAGACCCGTGAAACATCACCCATGAAACATACCCGTGAAACTTACCCGTGAATCTTACCCGTGAAACCTTGACCCGTGAAACTTACCAGTGAAACCTAGACCCGTGAAACGTCACCTGTAAAACATACCCGTAAAACTTACCCGTGAAACTTACCCGTGAATCCTTGACCCGTGAAACTTTCCAGTGAAACCTAGACCCGTGAAACGTCACCCGTGAAACTTACCCGTAAAACTTACCCGTGAAACTTACCCGTGAAACCTTGACCCGTGAAACTTACCAGTGAAACCTAGACCCGTGAAACTTCACCCGTGAAACATACCCGTGAAACTTACCCGTGAAACTTACCCGTGAAACGTCACCTGTAAAACATACCCGTAAAACTTACCCGTGAAACTTACCCGTGAAACCTTGACCCGTGAAACTTACCAGTGAAACCAAGACCCGTGAAACTTCACCCGTGAAACATACCCGTGAAACTTACCCGTGAAACTTACCCGTGAAACGTCACCTGTAAAACATACCCGTAAAACTTACCCGTGTAACTTACCCGTGAAACCTTGACCCGTGAAACTTACCAGTGAAACCAAGACCCGTGAAACGTCATCCGTGAAACATACCCGTGAAACTTACCCGTGAAACCTTGACCCGTGAAACTTACCAGTGAAACCTAGACCCGTGAAACGTCACCCGTGAAACATACCCGTGAAACTCACCAGTGAAACCTAGACCCGTGAAACGTCACTCGTGAAACTTACCCTTGAAACTTACCCGTGAAACCTTGACCCGTGAAACTTACCAGTAAAACCTAGACCCGTGAAACATCACCCATGAAACATACCCGTGAAACTTACCCGTGAAACTTACCCGTGAAACCTTGACCCGTGAAACTTACCCGTAAAACTTACCCGTGAAACGTCACCTGTAAAACATACCCGTAAAACTTACCCGTGAAACTTACCCGTGAAACCTTGACCCGTGAAACTTACCAGTGAAACCAAGACCCGTGAAACGTCATCCGTGAAACATACCCGTGAAACTTACCCGTGAAACTTACCCGTGAAACCTTGACCCGTGAAACTTACCAGTGAAACCTAGACCCGTGAAACGTCACCCGTGAAACATACCCGTGAAACTTACCAGTGAAACCTAGACCCGTGAAACGTCACCCGTGAAACTTACCCGTGAAACATACCCGTGAAACTTACCCGTGAAACTTACCCGTGAAACCTTGACCCGTGAAACTTACCAGTGAAACCTAGACCCGTGAAACGTCACCCGTGAAACATACCCGTGAAACTTACCAGTGAAACCTAGACCCGTGAAACGTCACCCGTGAAACTTACCCGTGAAACTTACCCGTGAAACCTTGACCCGTGAAACTTACCAGTAAAACCTAGACCCGTGAAACATCACCCATGAAACATACCCGTGAAACTTACCCGTGAAACTTACCCGTGAAACCTTGACCCGTGAAACTTACAAGTGAAACCTAGACCCGTGAAACGTCACCTGTAAAACATACCCGTAAAACTTACCCGTGAAACTTACCCGTGAATCCTTGACCCGTGAAACTTTCCAGTGAAACCTAGACCCGTGAAACGTCACCCGTGAAACTTAACCGTAAAACTTACCCGTGAAACTTACCCGTGAAACCTTGACCCGTGAAACTTACCAGTGAAACCTAGACCCGTGAAACGTCACCCGTGAAACATACCCGTGAAACTTACCCGTGAAACTTACCCGTGAAACGTCACCTGTAAAACATACCCGTAAAACTTACCCGTGAAACTTACCCGTGAAACCTTGACCCGTGAAACTTACCAGTGAAACCAAGACCCGTGAAACGTCATCCGTGAAACATACCCGTGAAACTTACCCGTGAAACTTACCCGTGAAACCTTGACCCGTGAAACTTACCAGTGAAACCTAGACCCGTGAAACGTCACCCGTGAAACATACCCGTGAAACTTACCCGTGAAACTTACCCGTGAAACCTTGACCCGTGAAACTTACCAGTGAAACCTAGACCTGTGAAACGTCACCCGTGAAACATACCCGTGAAACTTACCCGTGAAACTTACCCGTGAAACGTCACCTGTAAAACATACCCGTGAAACTTACCCGTGAAACTTACCCGTGAAACCTTGACCCGTGAAACCTTGACCCGTGAAACTTACCAGTGAAACCTAGACCCGTGAAACGTCACCTGTAAAACATACCCGTAAAACTTACCCGTGAAACATACCCGTGAAACTTACCAGTGAAACCTAGACCCGTGAAACGTCACCCGTGAAACTTACCCGTGAAACTTACCCGTGAAACCTTGACCCGTGAAACTTACCAGTAAAACCTAGACCCGTGAAACATCACCCATGAAACATACCCGTGAAACTTACCCGTGAAACTTACCCGTGAAACCTTGACCCGTGAAACTTACTAGTGAAACCTAGACCCGTGAAACGTCACCCGTGAAACATACCCGTGAAACTTACCCGTGAAACTTACCCGTGAAACCTTGACCCGTGAAACTTACCAGTGAAACCTAGACCCGTGAAACGTCACCCGTGAAACATACCCGTGAAACTTACCCGTGAAACTTACCCGTAAAACCTTGACCCGTGAAACTTACCAGTGAAACCTAGACCCGTGAAACATCACCCATGAAACATACCCGTGAAACTTACCCGTGAATCTTACCCGTGAAACCTTGACCCGTGAAACTTACCAGTGAAACCTAGACCCGTGAAACGTCACCTGTAAAACATACCCGTAAAACTTACCCGTGAAACTTACCCGTGAATCCTTGACCCGTGAAACTTTCCAGTGAAACCTAGACCCGTGAAACGTCACCCGTGAAACTTACCCGTAAAACTTACCCGTGAAACTTACCCGTGAAACCTTGACCCGTGAAACTTACCAGTGAAACCTAGACCCGTGAAACTTCACCCGTTAAACATACCCGTGAAACTTACCCGTGAAACTTACCCGTGAAACGTCACCTGTAAAACATACCCGTAAAACTTACCCGTGAAACTTACCCGTGAAACCTTGACCCGTGAAACTTACCAGTGAAACCAAGACCCGTGAAACTTCACCCGTGAAACATACCCGTGAAACTTACCCGTGAAACTTACCCGTGAAACGTCACCTGTAAAACATACCCGTAAAACTTACCCGTGAAACTTACCCGTGAAACCTTGACCCGTGAAACTTACCAGTGAAACCAAGACCCGTGAAACGTCATCCGTGAAACATACCCGTGAAACTTACCCGTGAAACTTACCCGTGAAACCTTGACCCGTGAAACTTACCAGTGAAACCTAGACCCGTGAAACGTCACCCGTGAAACATACCCGTGAAACTTACCAGTGAAACCTAGACCCGTGAAACGTCACCCGTGAAACTTACCCGTGAAACTTACCCGTGAAACCTTGACCCGTGAAACTTACCAGTAAAACCTAGACCCGTGAAACATCACCCATGAAACATACCCGTGAAACTTACCCGTGAAACTTACCCGTGAAACCTTGACCCGTGAAACTTACCAGTGAAACCTAGACCCGTGAAACGTCACCTGTAAAACATACCCGTAAAACTTACCCGTGAAACTTACCCGTGAAACTTACCCGTGAAACCTTGACCCGTGAAACTTACCAGTGAAACCTAGACCCGTGAAACATCACCCATGAAACATACCCGTGAAACTTACCCGTGAAACTTACCCGTGAAACCTAGACCCGTGAAACTTACCAGTGAAACCTAGACCCGTGAAACGTCGCCTGTAAAACATACCCGTAAAACTTACCCGTGAAACTTACCCGTGAAACCTTGACCTGTGAAACTTTCCAGTGAAACCTAGACCCGTGAAACGTCACTTGTGAAACATACCCGTGAAACTTACCGGTGAAACTTACCCGTGAAACCTTGACCCGTGAAACTTACCAGTGAAACCTAGACCCGTGAAACGCACCCGTGAAACGTCACCCGTGAAACTTACCCGTAAAACTTACCCGTGAAACTTACCCGTGAAACCTTGACCCGTGAAACTTACCAGTGAAACCTAGACCCGTGAAACGTCACCCGTGAAACATACCCGTGAAACTTACCCGTGAAACTTACCCGTAAAACCTTGAACTGTGAAACTTACCAGTGAAACCTAGACCCGTGAAACGTCACCCGTGAAACATACCCGTGAAATTTACCCGTGAAACTTACCCGTGAAACCTTGACCCGTGAAACTTACCAGTGAAACCTAGACCCGTGAAACGTCACCCGTGAAACATACCCGTGAAACTTACCCGTGAAACTTACCCGTGAAACGTCACCTGTAAAACATACCCGTAAAACTTACCCGTGAAACTTACCCGTGAAACCTTGACCCGTGAAACTTACCAGTGAAACCAAGACCCGTGAAACGTCATCCGTGAAACATACCCGTGAAACTTACCCGTGAAACTTACCCGTGAAACCTTGACCCGTGAAACTTACCAGTGAAACCTAGACCCGTGAAACGTCACCCGTGAAACATACCCGTGAAACTTACCAGTGAAACCTAGACCCGTGAAACGTCACCCGTGAAACTTACCCGTGAAACTTACCCGTGAAACCTTGACCCGTGAAACTTACTAGTGAATCCTAGACCCGTGAAACGTCACCCGTGAAACATACCCGTGAAACTTACCCGTGAAAATTACCCGTGAAACCTTGACCCGTGAAACTTACCAGCGAAACCTAGACCCGTGAAACGTCACCCGTGAAACATACCCGTGAAACTTACCCGTGAAACTTACCCGTAAAACCTTGACCCGTGAAACTTACCAGTGAAACCTAGACCCGTGAAACATCACCCATGAAACATACCCGTGAAACTTACCCGTGAATCTTACCCGTGAAACCTTGACCCGTGAAACTTACCAGTGAAACCTAGACCCGTGAAACGTCACCTGTAAAACATACCCGTAAAACTTACCCGTGAAACTTACCCGTGAAACCTTGATCCGTGAAACTTTCCAGTGAAACCTAGACCCGTGAGACGTCACCCGTGAAACATACCCGTGAAACTTACCCGTGAAACTTACCCGTGAAACCTTGACCCGTGAAACTTACCATTGAAACCTAGACCCGTGAAACTTACCCGTAAAACTTACCCGTGAAACTTACCCGTGAAACCTTGACCCGTGAAACTTACCAGTGAAACCTAGACCCGTGAAACGTCACCCGTGAAACATACCCGTGAAACTTACTCGTGAAACCTTGACCCGTGAAACTTACCAGTGAAACCAAGACCCGTGAAACGTCACCCGTGAAACATACCCGTGAAACTTACCCGTGAAACTTACCCGTGAAACGTCACCTGTAAAACATACCCGTAAAACTTACCCGTGAAACTTACCCGTGAAACCTTGACCCGTGAAACTTACCAGTGAAACCAAGACCCGTGAAACGTCACCCGTGAAACATACCCGTGAAACTTACCCGTGAAACTTACCCGTGAAACCTTGACCCGTGAAACTTACCAGTGAAACCTAGACCCGTGAAACGTCACCCGTGAAACATACCCGTGAAACTTACCAGTGAAACCTAGACCCGTGAAGCGTCACCCGTGAAACTTACCCGTGAAACTTACCCGTGAAACCTTGACCCGTGAAACTTACCAGTAAAACCTAGACCCGTGAAACATCACCCATGAAACATACCCGTGAAACTTACCCGTGAAACTTACCCGTGAAACCTTGACCCGTGAAACTTACAAGTGAAACCTAGACCCGTGAAACGTCACCTGTAAAACATACCCGTAAAACTTACCCGTGAAACTTACCCGTGAATCCTTGACCCGTGAAACTTTCCAGTGAAACCTAGACCCGTGAAACGTCACCCGTGAAACTTACCCGTAAAACTTACCCGTGAAACTTACCCGTGAAACCTTGACCCGTGAAACTTACCAGTGAAACCTAGACCCGTGAAACGTCACCCGTGAAACATACCCGTGAAACTTACCCGTGAAACGTCACCTGTAAAACATACCTGTAAAACTTACCCGTGAAACTTACCCGTAAAACCTTGACCCGTGAAACTTACCAGTGTAACCAAGACCCGTGAAACGTCATCCGTGAAACATACCCGTGAAACTTACCCGTGAAACTTACCCGTGAAACCTTGACCCGTGAAACTTACCAGTGAAACCTAGACCCGTGAAACGTCACCCGTGAAACATACCCGTGAAACTTACCCGTGAAACTTACCCGTGAAACCTTGACCCGTGAAACTTACCAGTGAAACCTAGACCTGTGAAACGTCACCCGTGAAACATACCCGTGAAACTTACCCGTGAAACTTACCCGTGAAACCTTGACCCGTGAAACTTTCCAGTGAAACCTAGACCCGTGAAACGTCACCCGTGAAACATACCCGTGAAACTAACCCGTGAATTTTACCCGTGAAACCTTGACCCGTGAAACTTACCAGTGAAACCTAGACCCGTGAAACGTCACCTGTAAAACATACCCGTGAAACTTACCCGTGAAACTTACCCGTGAAACCTTGACCCGTGAAACCTTGACCCGTGAAACTTACCAGTGAAACCTAGACCCGTGAAACGTCACCTGTAAAACATACCCGTAAAACTTACCCGTGAAACATACCCGTGAAACTTACCAGTGAAACCTAGACCCGTGAAACGTCACCCGTGAAACTTACCCGTGAAACTTACCCGTGAAACCTTGACCCGTGAAACTTACCAGTAAAACCTAGACCCGTGAAACATCACCCATGAAACATACCCGTGAAACTTACCCGTGAAACTTACCCGTGAAACCTTGACCCGTGAAACTTACTAGTGAAACCTAGACCCGTGAAAAGTCACCCGTGAAACATACCCGTGAAACTTACCCGTGAAACTTACCCGTGAAACCTTGACCCGTGAAACTTACCCGTGAAACGTCACCCGTGAAACATACCCGTGAAACTTACCCGTGAAACTTACCCGTAAAACCTTGACCCGTGAAACTTACCAGTGAAACCTAGACCCGTGAAACATCACCCATGAAACATACCCGTGAAACTTACCCGTGAATCTTACCCGTGAAACCTTGACCCGTGAAACTTACCAGTGAAACCTAGACCCGTGAAACATCACCCATGAAACATACCCGTGAAACTTACCCGTGAAACTTACCCGTGAATCCTTGACCCGTGAAACTTTCCAGTGAAACCTAGACCCGTGAAACGTCACCCGTGAAACTTACCCGTAAAACTTACCCGTGAAACTTACCCGTGAAACCTTGACCCGTGAAACTTACCAGTGAAACCTAGACCCGTGAAACTTCACCCGTTAAACATACCCGTGAAACTTACCCGTGAAACTTACACGTGAAACGTCACCTGTAAAACATACCCGTAAAACTTACCCGTGAAACTTACCCGTGAAACCTTGACCCGTGAAACTTACCAGTGAAACCAAGACCCGTGAAACTTCACCCGTGAAACATACCCGTGAAACTTACCCGTGAAACTTACCCGTGAAACGTCACCTGTAAAACATACCCGTAAAACTTACCCGTGAAACTTACCCGTGAAACCTTGACCCGTGAAACTTACCAGTGAAACCAAGACCCGTGAAACGTCATCCGTGAAACATACCCGTGAAACTTACCCGTGAAACTTACCCGTGAAACCTTGACCCGTGAAACTTACCAGTGAAACCTAGACCCGTGAAACGTCACCCGTGAAACATACCCGTGAAACTTACCAGTGAAACCTAGACCCGTGAAACGTCACCCGTGAAACTTACCCGTGAAACTTACCCGTGAAACCTTGACCCGTGAAACTTACCAGTAAAACCTAGACCCGTGAAACATCACCCATGAAACATACCCGTGAAACTTACCCGTGAAACTTACCCGTGAAACCTTGACCCGTGAAACTTACCAGTGAAACCTAGACCCGTGAAACGTCACCTGTAAAACATACCCGTAAAACTTACCCGTGAAACTTACCCGTGAAACTTACCCGTGAAACCTTAACCCGTGAAACTTACCAGTGAAACCTAGACCCGTGAAACATCACCCATGAAACATACCCGTGAAACTTACCCGTGAAACTTACCCGTGAAACCTAGACCCGTGAAACTTACCAGTGAAACCTAGACCCGTGAAACGTCGCCTGTAAAACATACCCGTAAAACTTACCCGTGAAACTTACCCGTGAAACCTTGACCCGTGAAACTTTCCAGTGAAACCTAGACCCGTGAAACGTCACTTGTGAAACATACCCGTGAAACTTACCGGTGAAACTTACCCGTGAAACCTTGACCCGTGAAACTTACCAGTGAAACCTAGACCCGTGAAACGCACCCGTGAAGCGTCACCCGTGAAACTTACCCGTAAAACTTACCCGTGAAACTTACCCGTGAAACCTTGACCCGTGAAACTTACCAGTGAAACCTAGACCCGTGAAACGTCACCCGTGAAACATACCCGTGAAACTTACCCGTGAAACTTACCCGTAAAACCTTGTACTGTGAAACTTAACAGTGAAACCTAGACCCGTGAAACGTCACCCGTGAAACATACCCGTGAAATTTACCCGTGAAACTTACCCGTGAAACCTTGACCCGTGAAACTTACCAGTGAAACCTAGACCCGTGAAACGTCACCCGTGAAACATACCCGTGAAACTTACCCGTGAAACTTACCCGTGAAACGTCACCTGTAAAACATACCCGTAAAACTTACCCGTGAAACTTACCCGTGAAACCTTGACCCGTGAAACTTACCAGTGAAACCAAGACCCGTGAAACGTCATCCGTGAAACATACCCGTGAAACTTACCCGTGCAACTTACCCGTGAAACCTTGACCCGTGAAACTTACCAGTGAAACCTAGACCCGTGAAACGTCACCCGTGAAACATACCCGTGAAACTTACCAGTGAAACCTAGACCCGTGAAACGTCACCCGTGAAACTAACCCGTGAAACTTACCCGTGAAACCTTGACCCGTGAAACTTACCAGTAAAACCTAGATCCGTGAAACATCACCCATGAAACATACCCGTGAAACTTACCCGTGAAACTTACCCGTGAAACCTTGACTTGTGAAACTTACCAGTGAAACCTAGACCCGTGAAACGTCACCCGTGAAACATACCCGTGAAACTTACCCGTGAAACTTACCCGTAAAACCTTGAACTGTGAAACTTACCAGTGAAACCTAGACCCGTGAAACGTCACCCGTGAAACATACCCGTGAAACTTACCCGTGAAACTTACCCGTGAAACTTACCCGTGAAACCTAGACCCGTGAAACTTACCAGTGAAACCTAGACCCGTGAAACGTCGCCTGTAAAACATACCCGTAAAACTTACCCGTGAAACTTACCCGTGAAACCTTGACCCGTGAAACTTTCCAGTGAAACCTAGACCCGTGAAACGTCACTTGTGAAACATACCTGTGAAACTTACCCGTGAAACTTACCCGTGAAACCTTGACCCGTAAAACTTACCCGTGAAACCTAGACCCGTGAAACGTCACCCGTGAAACATACCCGTGAAATTTACCCGTGAAACTTACCCGTAAAACCTTGACCCGTGAAACTTACCAGTGAAACCTAGACCCGTGAAACGTCACCCGTGAAACATACCCGTGAAACTTACCCGTGAAACTTACCCGTGAAACCTTGACCCGTGAAACTTACCAGTGAAACCTAGACCCGTGAAACGTCACCCGTGAAACATACCCGTGAAACTTACCCGTGAAACTTACCCGTGAAACCTTGACCCGTGAAACTTACCAGTGAAACCTAGACCCGTGAAACGTCACCCGTGAAACATACCCGTGAAACTTACCCGTGAAACTTACCCGTGAAACCTTGACAAGTGAAACTTACTAGTGAAACCTAGACCCGTGAAACGTCACCCGTGAAACATACCCGTGAAACTTACCCGTGAAACTTACCCGTGAAACCTTGACCCGTAAAACTTACCAGTGAAACCTAGACCCGTGAAACGTCACCCGTGAAACATACCCGTGAAACTTACCCGTGAAACTTACCCGTAAAACCTTGACCCGTGAAACTTACCAGTGAAACCTAGACCCGTGAAACATCACTCATGAAACATACCCGTGAAACTTACCCGTGAATCTTACCCGTGAAACCTTGACCCGTGAAACTTACCAGTGAAACCTAGACCCGTGAAACGTCACCTGTAAAACATACCCGTGAAACTTACCCGTGAAACTTACCCGTGAAACATTGACCCGTGAAACCTTGACCCGTGAAACTTACCAGTGAAACCTAGACCCGTGAAACGTCACCTGTAAAACATACCCGTAAAACTTACCCGTGAAACATACCCGTGAAACTTACCAGTGAAACCTAGACCCGTGAAACGTCACCCGTGAAACTTACCCGTGAAACTTACCCGTGAAACCTTGACCCATGAAACTTACCAGTAAAACCTAGACCCGTGAAACGTCACCCGTGAAACATACCCGTGAAACTTACCCGTGAAACTTACCCGTGAAACCTTGACCCGTGAAACTTACCAGCGAAACCTAGACCCGTGAAACGTCACCCGTGAAACATACCCGTGAAACTTACCCGTGAAACTTACCCGTAAAACCTTGACCCGTGAAACTTACCAGTGAAACCTAGACCCGTGAAACATCACCCATGAAACATACCCGTGAAACTTACCCGTGAATCTTACCCGTGAAACCTTGACCCGTGAAACTTACCAGTGAAACCTAGACCCGTGAAACGTCACCTGTAAAACATACCCGTAAAACTTACCCGTGAATCCTTGACCCGTGAAACTTTCCAGTGAAACCTAGACCCGTGAAACGTCACCCGTGAAACTTACCCGTAAAACTTACCCGTGAAACTTACCCGTGAAACCTTGACCCGTGAAACTTACCAGTGAAACCTAGACCCGTGAAACGTCACCCGTGAAACATACCCGTGAAACTTACCCGTGAAACGTCACCTGTAAAACATACCCGTAAAACTTACCCGTGAAACTTACCCGTGAAACCTTGACCCGTGAAACTTACCAGTGAAACCAAGACCCGTGAAACGTCATCCGTGAAACATACCCGTGAAACTTACCCGTGAAACTTACCCGTGAAACCTTGACCCGTGAAACTTACCAGTGAAACCTAGACCCGTGAAACGTCACCCGTGAAACATACCCGTGAAACTTACCAGTGAAACCTAGACCCGTAAAACGTCACCCGTGAAACTTACCCGTGAAACTTACCCGTGAAACCTTGACCCGTGAAACTTACCAGTAAAACCTAGACCCGTGAAACATCACCCATGAAACATACCCGTGAAACTTACCCGTGAAACTTACCCGTGAAACCTTGACCCGTGAAACTTACCAGTGAAACCTAGACCCGTGAAACGTCACCTGTAAAACATACCCGTAAAACTTACCCGTGAAACTTAACCGTGAAACTTACCCGTGAAACCTTGATCCGTGAAACTTTCCAGTGAAACCTAGACCCGTGAAACGTCACCCGTGAAACATACCCGTGAAACTTACCCGTGAAACTTATCCGTGAAACCTTGACCCGTGAAACTTACCAGTAAAACCTAGACCCGTGAAACTTACCAGTGAAACCTAGACCCGTGAAACGTCACCCGTGAAACTTACCCGTAAAACTTACCCGTTAAACTTACCCGTGAAACCTTGACCCGTGAAACTTACCAGTGAAACCTAGACCCGTGAAACGTCACCCGTGAAACTTACGCGTAAAACTTACCCGTGAAACTTACCCGTAAAACTTACCCGTGAAACCTTGACCCGTGAAACTTACCAGTGAAACCTAGACCCGTGAAACGTCACCCGTGAAACATACCCGTGAAACTTACCCGTGAAACTTACCCGTAAAACCTTGACCCGTGAAACTTACCAGTGAAACCTAGACCCGTGAAACATCACCCATGAAACATACCCGTGAAACTTACCCGTGAATCTTACCCGTGAAACCTTGACCCGTAAAACTTACCAGTGAAACCTAGACCCGTGAAACGTCACCTGTAAAACATACCCGTAAAACTTACCCGTGAAACTTACCCGTGAAACCTTGACCCGTGAAACTTACCAGTGAAACCAAGACCCGTGAAACATACCCGTGCAACATACCCGTGAAACTTACCCGTAAAACTTACCCGTGAAACCTTGACCCGTGAAACCTTGACCCGTGAAACTTACCAGTGAAACCTAGACCCGTGAAACGTCACCTGTAAAACATACCCGTAAAACTTACCCGTGAAACATACCCGTGAAACTTACCAGTGAAACTTACCCGTGAAACCTTGACCCGTAAAACTTACCCGTGAAACCTTGACCCGTGAAACTTACCAGTGAAACCTAGACCCGTGAAACGTCACCCGTGAAACATACCCGTGAAACTTACCCGTGAAACTTACCCGTGAAACCTTGACCCGTGAAACTTACCCGTGAAACCTTGACCCGTGAAACTTACCAGTGAAACCTAGACCCGTGAAACCTTGACCCGTGAAACTTTCCAGTGAAACCTAGACCCGTGAAACGTCACCCGTGAAACATACCCGTGAAACTAACCCGTGAAACTTACCCGTGAAACCTTGACCCGTGAAACTTACCAGTGAAACCTAGACCCGTGAAACGTCACCCGTGAAACGTCACCCGTGAAACTTACCCGTAAAACTTACCCGTGAAACTTACCCGTGAAACCTTGACCCGTGAAACTTACCAGTGAAACCATGACCCGTGAAACGTCACCCGTGAAACATACCCGTGAAACTTACCCGTGAAACTTACCCGTGAAACCTTGACCCGTGAAACTTACCAGTGAAACCTAGACCCGTGAAACGTCACCCGTGAAACTTACCCGTAAAACTTACCCGTGAAACTTACCCGTAAAACCTTGACCCGTGAAACTTACCAGTGAAACCTAGACCCGTGAAACGATACCCGTGAAACATACCCGTGAAACTTACCCGTGAAACTAACCCGTGAAACCTTGATCCGTGAAACTTACCAGTGAAACCTAGACCCGTGAAACGTCACCCGTGAAACATACCCGTGAAACTTACCCGTGAAACTTACCCGTGAAACCTTGACCCGTGAAACTTACCAGTGAAACCTAGACCCGTGAAACGTCACCCGTGAAACATACCCGTGAAACTTACCTGTAAAACTTACCCGTGAAACCTTGACCCGTGAAACTTACCAGTGAAACCTAGACCCGTGAAACGTCACCCGTGAAACATACCCGTGAAATTTACCCGTGAAACTTACCCGTGAAACCTTGACCCGTGAAACTTACCAGTGAAACCAAGACCCGTGAAAGGTCACCCGTGAAACTTACCCGTAAAACTTACCCGTGAAACTTACCCGTGAAACCTTGACCCGTGAAACTTACCAGTAAAACCTAGACCCGTGAAACGTCACCCGTGAAACTTACCCGTAAAACTTACCTGTGAAACTTACCCGTGAAACCTTGACCCGTTAAACTTACCAGTGAAACCTAGACCCGTGAAACGTCACCCGTGAAACATACCCGTGAAACTTACCTGTAAAACTTACCCTTGAAACCTTGACCCGTGAAACTTACCAGTGAAACCTAGACCCGTGAAACGTCACCTGTGAAACATACCCGTGAAATTTACCCGTGAAACTTACCCGTGAAACCTTGACCCGTGAAACTTACCAGTGAAACCAAGACCCGTGAAAGGTCACCCGTGAAACTTACCAGTAAAACTTACCCGTGAAACTTACCCGTGAAACCTTGACCCGTGAAACTTACCAGTAAAACCTAGACCCGTGAAACGTCACCCGTGAAACTTACCCGTAAAACTTACCTGTGAAACTTACCCGTGAAACCTTGACCCGTTAAACTTACCAGTGAAACCTAGACCCGTGAAACGTCACCCGTGAAACATACCCGTGAAACTTACCCGTGAAACTTACCCGTGAAACCTTGACCCGTGAAACTTACCAGTGAAACCTTGACCCGTGAAACTTACCAGTGAAACCTAGACCCGTAAAACGTCACCCGTGAAACATACCCGTGAAACTTACCCGTGAAACTTACCCGTGAAACCTTGACCCGTGAAACTTACCAGTGAAACCTAGACCCGTGAAACGTCACCCGTGAAACATACCCGTGAAATTTACCCGTGAAACTTACCCGTGAAACATACCCGTGAAACTTACCCGTGAAACTTACCCGTGAAATCTTGACCCGTGAAACTTACCAGTGAAACCTAGACCCGTGAAACGTCACCTGTAAAACATAACCGTAAAACTTACCCGTGAAACTTACCCGTAAAACCTTGACCCGTGAAACGACACCCGTGAAACATACCCGTGAAACTTACCCGTGAAACCTTGACCCGTGAAACTTACCAGTGAAACCTAGACCCGTGAAACGTCACCCGTGAAACATACCCGTGAAACTTACCCGTGAAACTTACCCGTGAAACCTTGACCCGTGAAACTTACCAGTGAAACCTAGACCCGTGAAACGTCACCCGTGAAACATACCCGTGAAACTTACCCGTGAAACTAACCCGTGAAACCTTGACCCGTGAAACTTACCAGTGAAACCTAGACCCGTGAAACGTCACCCGTGAAACATACCCGTGAAACTTACCCGTGAAACTTACCCGTGAAACCTTGACCCGTGAAACTTACTAGTGAAACCTAGACCCGTGAAACGTCACCCGTGAAACATACCCGTGAAACTTACCCGTGAAACTTACCCGTGAAACCTTGACCCGTGAAACTTACCAGTGAAACCTAGACCCGTGAAACGTCACCCGTGAAATATACCCGTGAAACTTACCCGTGAAACTTACCCGTGAAACCTTGACCCGTGAAACTTACTAGTGAAACCTAGACCCGTGAAAGGTCACCCGTGAAACATACCCGTGAAACTTACCCGTGAAACTTACCCGTAAAACCTTGACCCGTGAAACTTACCAGTGAAACCTAGACCCGTGAAACGATACCCGTGAAACATACCCGTGAAACTTACCCGTGAAACTAACCCGTGAAACCTTGATCCGTGAAACTTACCAGTGAAACCTAGACCCGTGAAACGTCACCCGTGAAACATACCCGTGAAACTTACCCGTGAAACTTACCCGTGAAACCTTGACCCGTGAAACTTACCAGTGAAACCTAGACCCGTGAAACGTCACCCGTGAAACATACCCGTGAAACTTACCTGTAAAACTTACCCGTGAAACCTTGACCCGTGAAACTTACCAGTGAAACCTAGACCCGTGAAACGTCACCCGTAAAACATACCCGTGAAATTTACCCGTGAAACTTACCCGTGAAACCTTGACCCGTGAAACTTACCAGTGAAACCAAGACCCGTGAAAGGTCACCCGTGAAACTTACCCGTAATACTTACCCGTGAAACTTACCCGTGAAACCTTGACCCGTGAAACTTACCAGTAAAACCTAGACCCGTGAAACGTCACCCGTGAAACTTACCCGTAAAACTTACCTGTGAAACTTACCCGTGAAACCTTGACCCGTTAAACTTACCAGTGAAACCTAGACCCGTGAAACGTCACCCGTGAAACATACCCGTGAAACTTACCTGTAAAACTTACCCTTGAAACCTTGACCCGTGAAACTTACCAGTGAAACCTAGACCCGTGAAACGTCACCCGTGAAACATACCCGTGAAATTTACCCGTGAAACTTACCCGTGAAACCTTGACCCGTGAAACTTACCAGTGAAACCAAGACCCGTGAAAGGTCACCCGTGAAACTTACCAGTAAAACTTACCCGTGAAACTTACCCGTGAAACCTTGACCCGTGAAACTTACCAGTAAAACCTAGACCCGTGAAACGTCACCCGTGAAACTTACCCGTAAAACTTACCTGTGAAACTTACCCGTGAAACCTTGACCCGTTAAACTTACCAGTGAAACCTAGACCCGTGAAACGTCACCCGTGAAACATACCCGTGAAACTTACCCGTGAAACTTACCCGTGAAACCTTGACCCGTGAAACTTACCAGTGAAACCTTGACCCGTGAAACTTACCAGTGAAACCTAGACCCGTGAAACGTCACCCGTGAAACATACCCGTGAAACTTACCCGTGAAACTTACCCGTGAAACCTTGACCCGTGAAACTTACCAGTGAAACCTAGACCCGTGAAACGTCACCCGTGAAACATACCCGTGAAATTTACCCGTGAAACTTACCCGTGAAACATACCCGTGAAACTTACCCGTGAAACTTACCCGTGAAATCTTGACCCGTGAAACTTACCAGTGAAACCTAGACCCGTGAAACGTCACCTGTAAAACATAACCGTAAAACTTACCCGTGAAACTTACCCGTGAAACCTTGACCCGTGAAACGACACCCGTGAAACATACCCGTGAAACTTACCCGTGAAACCTTGACCCGTGAAACTTACCAGTGAAACCTAGACCCGTGAAACGTCACCCGTGAAACATACCCGTGAAACTTACCCGTGAAACTTACCCGTGAAACCTTGACCCGTGAAACTTACCAGTGAAACCTAGACCCGTGAAACGTCACCCGTGAAACATACCCGTGAAACTTACCCGTGAAACTAACCCGTGAAACCTTGACCCGTGAAACTTACCAGTGAAACCTAGACCCGTGAAACGTCACCCGTGAAACATACCCGTGAAACTTACCCGTGAAACTTACCCGTGAAACCTTGACCCGTGAAACTTACTAGTGAAACCTAGACCCGTGAAACGTCACCCGTGAAACATACCCGTGAAACTTACCCGTGAAACTTACCCGTGAAACCTTGACCCGTGAAACTTACCAGTGAAACCTAGACCCGTGAAACGTCACCCGTGAAACATACCCGTGAAACTTACCCGTGAAACTTACCCGTGAAACCTTGACCCGTGAAACTTACTAGTGAAACCTAGACCCGTGAAAGGTCACCCGTGAAACATACCCGTGAAACTTACCCGTGAAACTTACCCGTGAAACCGTGACCCGTGAAACTTATCAGTGAAACCTAGACCCGTGAAACGTCACCTGTAAAACATACCCGTAAAACTTACCCGTGAAACTTACCCGTGAAACCTTGACCCGTGAAACTTTCCAGTGAAACCTAGACCCGTGAAACGTCACCCGTGAAACTTACCCGTAAAACTTACCCGTGAAACTTACCCGTGAAACCTTGACCCGTAAAACTTACCAGTGAAACCTAGACCCGTGAAACGTCACCCGTGAAACATACCCGTGAAACTTACCCGTGAAACTTACCCGTGAAACGTCACCTGTAAAACATACCCGTAAAACTTACCAGTGAAACCAAGACTCGTGAAACGTCATCCGTGAAACATACCCGTGAAACTTACCCTTAAAACTTACCCGTGAAACCTTGACCCGTGAAACCTTGACCCGTGAAACTTACCAGTGAAACCTAGACCCGTGAAACGTCACCTGTAAAACATACCCGTAAAACTTACCCGTGAAACATACCCGTGAAACTTACCAGTGAAACCTAGACCCGTGAAACGTCACCCGTGAAACATACCCGTGAAACTTACCCGTGAAACTTACCCGTGAAACCTTGACCCGTGAAACTTACTAGTGAAACCTAGACCCGTAAAAGGTCACCCGTGAAACATACCCGTGAAACTTACCCGTGAAACTTACCCGTGAAACCTTGACCCGTGAAACTTACCAGTGAAACCTAGACCCGTGAAACGTCACCTGTAAAACATACCCGTAAAACTTACCCGTGAAACTTACCCGTGAAACCTTGACCCGTGAAACTTTCCAGTGAAACCTAGACCCGTGAAACGTCACCCGTGAAACTTACCCGTAAAACTTACCCGTGAAACTTACCCGTGAAACCTTGACCCGTGAAACTTACCAGTGAAACCTAGACCCGTGAAACGTCACCCGTGAAACATACCCGTGAAACTTACCCGTGAAACTTACCTGTGAAACGTCACCTGTAAAACATACCCGTAAAACTTACCCGTGAAACTTACCCGTGAAACCTTGACCCGTGAAACTTACCAGTGAAACCAAGACTCGTGAAACGTCATCCGTGAAACATACCCGTGAAACTTACCCTTAAAACTTACCCGTGAAACCTTGACCCGTGAAACCTTGACCCGTGAAACTTACCAGTGAAACCTAGACCCGTGAAACGTCACCTGTAAAACATACCCGTAAAACTTACCCGTGAAACATACCCGTGAAACTTACCAGTAAAACCTAGACCCGTGAAACATCACCAATGAAACATACCCGTGAAACTTACCCGTGAAACTTACCCGTGAAACCTTGACCCGTGAAACTTACCAGTGAAACCTAGACCCGTGAAACGTCACCTGTAAAACATACCCGTAAAACTTACCCGTGAAACTTACCCGTGAAACTTACCCGTGAAACCTTGACCCGTGAAACTTTCCAGTGAAACCTAGACCCGTGAAACGTCACCCGTGAAACATACCCGTGAAACTTACCCGTGAAACTTACCCGTGAAACCTTGACCCGTGAAACTTACCAGTGAAACCTAGACCCGTGAAACGTCACCCTTGAAACTTACCCGTAAAACTTACCCGTGAAACTTACCCGTGAAACCTTGACCCGTGAAACTTACCAGTGAAACCTAGACCCGTGAAACGTCACCCGTGAAACATACCCGTGAAACTTACCCGTGAAACCTTGACCCGTGAAACTTACCAGTGAAACCTAGACCCGTGAAACTTACCCGTGAAACTTACCCGTGAAACCTTGACCCGTGAAACTTACCAGTGAAACCTAGACCCGTGAAACGTCACCCGTGAAACTTACCCGTGAAACCTTGACCCGTGAAACTTACCAGTGAAACCTAGACCCGTGAAACTTACCCGTGAAACTTACCCGTGAAACCTTGACCCGTGAAACTTACCAGTGAAACCTAGACCCGTGAAACGTCACCCGTGAAACTTACCCGTAAAACTTACCCGTGAAACTTACCCGTGAAACTTACCAGTGAAACCTAGACCCGTGAAACGTCACCCGTGAAACATACCCGTGAAACTTACCCGTGAAACTTACCCGTGAAACCTTGACCCGTGAAACTTACCAGTGAAACCTAGACCCGTGAAACGTCACCCGTAAAACTTACTCTATTCTGCTGTTTTGGAACCACAGCTAAAATTGCAATTAAAAATACGACCATTAATTGTATATTTATTGTTTAGAAACATGGCTCAAAATTCCGGAGCTATTAGGCGCCATCATCAAATGGTAGAATACGCTCCGCAAGTTAGTAATATGGTCAGAACGGTCAGGCCGCCTAATAAGGCCCCAGTCAGCGTTAGAACCCCGAGGTAAGACCAATATGGTAGTTTACCATTTTTTAAAAGTTTTTTATTGAAACTTCATGTTATTTGAAAGCGATTGAGAGTACTGATAAGCCTTGTTCTTAATAAAGCTGTAATTAATTTTTAAAGTTTGTGTGACGTAGATGTATAGCTGAAAATCTTCTCGGAATTAAAATGTATCATGTAAAATCAACTGTTTCTGTTACAATAAAATACAATTTGGTAGTTTATTACTGTAAGTAAGAATACAAGTGAAACGCATTACTGTGACGTAGATGTATCTCAAATATTTAAAGAACTATTAACTTTTTGAAAATTTTTTTCAAGCAATAACTCATTTTTGAGGTTTCAATATAATTGACTGGATTGTTAATTTGCTACTATGGTAAAGTACCCTATTTTTACTTCTGCGTGAAAAATATTGACCGATGAGACGGGTGACACGTTAAAAAAAATTGTACGGTCAAAATAATTATATTATTAATGAAGCAATCGCAATAAAATTTTATTTGGGTAAACTAGACATAAGGAGACGTCAAAATATGGTTTGTTTACAAAAATATCACTTCCTGTTAAACCGGAAATGACATCAACTGTGTTATTTACCCTATACAGGTTGGTGGAGATGAAATGCGAACATAGGGAACATACTTGACAGTCGAACTTTCATGCCAGGTATCTTGATATATTTTGTAGTAGTGTCACAAAGCAAAGTGTGGCAAAAAGAGTAATCAATAACAGAAATAATAATAAAATTTAAAAGTGCATGTAAACTTTCTCGTTCTGCTCGTACACATACATTATTATGCAAATATTTTAATGAAAATAATCAATAATATGACAGGTACTTTGACATTGACAGTACTTATTCCACGTATATCAAGATGCCTAGCATGATAACTCCATTGTCAAATATTTCCCTATGTTCGCATTTCACCTCCACCAACCTGTATATTTTAGGTGTCCGCTTACTTAGTCAAATATAGTTTTGTCACGCGTAGTTTGGCCAAAATTAGCCAAACTGTATTTTAGCCAAACTGTAATTTGTTCCATTTGTCGAACCGTAAATATGCCAACCCGTAATTTAGCCAATTCTAGACAAACTGTAATTTCACATTCCGTAATTTGACCAAACCGCAACTTCTACTAATATTGTCAAATCGTTTTCAGGTAAACCCTAATTTAACCAAACGCAACTATACCTAAATGGAATCATCCAACACGGAGTTTATCCAAAACGCATTTTTGTCAAATCGCAGTTATGTATAACCGTAATATTGTCTCATACAAAATTTGAGAAAGATTGCTTTATTATAAGAAAAGTTTTTTCGAGCGTACCAATTTTTGGGACACCCTGTATAAAGCTGTATTAATTCAAGTCTTGCCTTCAAGAAAATGTGCAGGAGTTGTGTGCTGGCCACATCAGATTTTTTATGCTAGTGTAAAAATTATTGTTAATTTATCACAACTTCAAAAATTATTGTATTATTTTCTCCACCTCTCAAATAATTCTTTAATTATTATATAAATAATTATTCGTTTCGGTCCTGCGTCAAACAGCACGGCGCTATCAGTCCTGCCACCCGCTTTCAGGAATTTCAGCTTCGGTTTCAGCAGGTTTCAGCATTGTTTTCAGCGTTTAGTCTATTGTGTTTTTGTTTCGAGTTTTGGAATCTGAAAGATAACTTTTACTTCAGCATTTCAGTGACGGATTTTTTTTTACACATTGGAGCTGAATAAAGGGCATTGTTTTCCTGAATTATTCTGTAGGAGATAAATTTGTAATTATATTTCAGGAAATAATGAGAATGGTATCTTTATTAAATGGATTGCTTGTTGTATTATTCAAAATTTGTATATGAAATAATTTATTTGATCTTTTTGACACTTTGGGTGGATCTACCGCACATATACTGAATCATCAATAAAGATATACTGTCTCGTGTGTGCGGTTACCAGCCGTAAACTATTTCACATCTAAATGTCATTTAAAATCAAAATAATTTATTATTTATTTCAATCAATTTAATTAATTTAAATATTTAAATTTGGGTGTTGCAGCCTAACATATTATAAATCATCAGTATAAATTTAAATAAACAGGTTTTGTAGTAAAATTACAGCTAAATTAAAATAATGCATTTTTCGCAATTTTATAGTTAACTGTAAAAACGGTTGAAATAATTCAAAACCCTAAATGTAGATGGCATTAGTATCTACTGAGGTATGACAGCACCCTGTACTCTTTAGCCACATAACAGTTATCTGTAATTCCGATAAATGCAAAAAACATATTACAGGCAACTGTAAAAATGATTACTACTCAAATGAAATAATTCTGGAAGCTAAATATATATGGCACTATAGGTATCCCGGGTAAAATAAAAATCTATATTTGTTATCAAGCTTACAGACAAATATACTATACTATTATTACTAAAAGCAGTGTTCTGTATTTTTTATCAATTTAAATTTAACTAATTGAAAAGAGATTACATATTTGCGTTGTTGTAACTTATCTAGATAATTTTATCTAGATAAATCATCTAGATAATATATTTTTATCTATTATTCTTATTTAGATAATTTTTTTCTTATTTATTTATTATTTTATCTAGATAAAATTACAAATTATCTTTATCTATTTTTTAAATATCATCTAGATAATAATTTTTTTAAAATTAGAACCAATTGTTTTTGTAATTTTAATCGACTTCAAAAACTGTAATCAAACTTGTACTTTAGAACATGTCATTTATATATTTTTGTATTATCTATGATCTATTTAATAATTATCTAGATAAAAATTATGTATTTACATATTTTTTTCAATGATTATATATTATCTTATCTAGATAAATAAAAAATATGTTATCTTTATCTTTATCTAGTTAAAAAATATTGTTATACATTACAACACTGCATATGTGTTACATGATATAGGTTCAAAATAAAACAACATATTATTTTTATATTTAGTTTAGTTCACGCAAGGATTCTTTGCGAATTTTTTCATATTTCTGAATATTGAAAAATACAATAATATCAATGAATTATAAATTCATTCAAGACTCATTGAAGATTCAATGAATTGTCACCGCTATTTAAAAGACAACTCTCACCAGAATTCTTTTATAATTCTTTTATGTTTATGAATCTTGAAGTTATTGTTTTTTAGTCAATGAATTATAAATTCTATAAAATAAAAAATATATAAGTAAAAAAATTCTTTTATATATCTGACTCCTGAAAAAAAAATAATAAATTCTGGAAACCGGAAGTCAATATCTTAATCCAGTCAGAAATTAGAGTTGATTAAACACAGGAAACAAAAGAAAAATATTTTCTCTATGCGTAAAACAATTAATTGTGGCCTTATTAAGCTCCTTAAAATAATTAAAAATAATGCATTTTATAGAAAAATGTCCGAAAAATCCAATTCTGGAAACCACAAGTCGATATCCTAATCCAGTCAGAAATTAGAGTTGATTAAACACAATTAACCGAAAAAATACTAAAACTTCACTTTTTTTCGCACAAAATCTTTGAATATCAGCTCAACCAAGAGGCCTTTAAAAGTTTTAAAATAATGTATCTTATAAAAAAATGTCCAAGGAATCCAATACCGAAAACCAGAAGTCGATATCTTAATTTGTTCAGATATTAGAGTTAATTAAACACAAAAAATGTAAAATATACAAAATTTTCTGAATTATCTATGTTAAAATTGAGACTAAACCAGCCTCACCTGAAAAATTAAAAATAATATATTTGATAGAAAAATGTCTGTAGAATCGAATGCTTCAAACCGGAAGTCGTTTTTGTTATGTTACATTTTTTTTTCAGAAGTCTCCTAATTTTTTTTCTTTATTTTAAGCAGATATGAGATGAAATTTCACCCATTTTCAAATTGTCATAACTCGGCGTATTTTCAGTCGATTTCGATGAATCTTCGAGGGCGAAAAACTTTGAAGTGTCTACTTTAAAGTCATGCATGCCAACCTTAGAGTCACCTCTTTCGCCCCCTCCAACACCCCTTTAAAAAAATGCTTTTAAATCCAACTTTGACGATGTGGACGGAGTTGAAAATTTTTTTCGGCTCGATTCACCAAATGGGCACTAAAATTTGTTCAATTTCTTGTGCAGGGGTTTAAAAAACGAAGTTTCTACGTTGGTTTTACACAAAGTTATGAGTATTTGAAACAAAAATGCATTTTGAGGTTTTTCGCGAATAACTTAGCGACTTTTATTATTTTTATTATTGAATCAAATCGTTTTTTCTCCTACTGTATAGAGATTTATCATGTTAAAAAAATTTAAATATTTTTTTATATCTAGAGATGACATGGTTTCAAACCCAGGCGAAGCAGAAACAAAATGCTCCGAATTAGAACTTCTACTCAACCAATACGAACAGATATTTAGTACAGAGACTAATTTAGCCCCTTCTAAAACGCAAGCAACTTCTAGAAAGTCCAGTACGAAATCTACAAAAGTCAAGCGACGAAACAGCATTTGCAAAATAGCTGGAACTATGAAACCTAGACTTCCCCCAAGCTTGAAAAACCTACAAGTAAGAAAATATAACAAGCTTCGACCATATACAGGTTGGTGGAGGTGAAATGCGAACATAGGGAAATATATGACAATGGAGTTATCATGCTAGGCTTCTTGATATACGTGGAATAAGTACTGTCAATGTCAAAGTACCTGTCATATTATTGATTATTTTCATTAAAATATTTGCATAATAATGTATGTGTACGAGCAGAACGAGAAAGTTTACATGCACTTTTAGATTTTATTATTATTTCTGTTATTGATTACTCTTTTTGCCACACTTTGCTTTGTGACACTACTACAAAATATATCAAGATACCTGGCATGAAAGTTCGATTGTCATGTATGTTCCCTATGTTCGCATTTCACCTCCACCAACCTGTATAGGAATAGACAAACAACGCAAGCCTTTGTTGTGAAGCAAAGAACTAGCGTAGCGGTGTGAAGAGGAGTATGACCTGCAGACACCTTGAAGTGATGCAGTTGCCTATTTTCATTCTCTGTTGACAACAAACCAGAAGTCAGCAATGTGTCCTCACCTATAGCTGCTGCTCCCCGCTACCGTACTTCTTGCCTTCACAACATTGTATAGTACAGCATTGAGTGATATCTGTCTACACCTATATATGGTCGAAGATAGAGTAAAATTCAAATAGCTAGGACCCTGGACTGCGCGAGAAGGCAGAGCTTGTCATGTACATTTTACAAAAGCGGAGCTAGCGAGTATATGCTGCGCTGCACTTCACTTAATTTTCTAAACTAAAATATAACTCAATCACAATCAATTACAAAATTCACAGGGTTACACGAAGCAAAACACTACGAATGTCAACATGAGAATAACAGATATTGAAGCTGATGTTCTGTAGAACAGACAGTAGCGTAGTTTATCATCTATGCTTCTCTCTCTAAGACGAGAATTCGTACTTCGCGCAGGGTTCTAGCTATTTGAATTTTACTCTAACAAGAGTGAAAACTTTTAGAGAGAGAGACAAAATACGGGCTCGCACAGGCCCCGTAGTGGTCTCTCTCTCACGCAGGGTAAAAAAATCTGACGTGGCCGTTACAATACCTCTCGCCTTGACATTGAAGTATTATTATTTAACCTCGTATTTAACCAAATATTAAGCTTTAATTAGGTAATAAATTATATATTTCACAAATCTAATCAGCTCATTTAATATATAATTTTATTTTATAAATACCATATTTACATAATACCGACATAATACTATGTCCAGTTAATATCTATACTATATCCAACATTTCAAAATTCTACACCACACTCTACACATGCCCTACACCACAGAGAAACCTCCTTGCCACAGACATCTGTTTATCTGTCACATTGACAATTTTATTTTTGTTTTAAATTTTATTTCTATTTCGGGATTCACAAATCATGGTAGGTAAAATTATATATTTAAAAAAATTATATTTCTTTACTGGTTAAAGATATAGAAACAAGTAAGATTAAATATTGTACAATGTAATTTCTTCTTTCATGTGTGGTATGGCAAATTGTAACAATCGCATTATTTTATACAATTTTTGCAAAAAATGTTATAGTGCTACAAGAAAAGTACCATTTCCGGTTGGTGGATTTTTACCAAAATCTTTTCAGCTCTTCATTAACATATATAAATGTATAATGCAAAATATTAGAATTTTATGTTCAGTAGAATTTGAGATAATGAACCGGGACGAAAGGCTATAGTAGGCGTACATACAGACTTTCATACACACACACAGACACACACACAGACACACACACAGACATCATCGTGAAAATAGTCAAAATAGGTTCTAAAGGTGCTAAAACGTGCTAATTGACAAAAATCTCGACATCGAATTTTTTCACGATCCCTATACCTCTCTAGGCGAGAGGTAAAAATGGCACTAATCTACAGTGTTGCCAAGATACGGAGTGTACACTCTTGTGTTTATATCAAGGTTACTAGAAAATAAAGTTTTGTCAAAGTATAGTTTGGCCAATTAAGCCAAACTGTATTTTAGTCAAACTGTAATTTGTTCCATTTGCCAAACCGTAAATATGCCAACCCGTAAACTGTATTCTAGACAAACTGTAATTTCATATTCCGTAATTTGACCAAACCGCAACTTCGACTAATATTGGCAAATCGTTTTCAGGTAAACCGTAGTTTAGTCAAAACGCAACTATACCTAACTGGAATCATCCAACACGGAATTTATCTAAAACGCATTTTTGTCAAATCGCAGTTATGCATAACTGTAATCTTGTCAAACGCATTTTACTCAAATCGTAATCTTCCCAACTGTATTTAAGACATACAAGTTGGCAAGAGTTTGAAATTTAAAAAATATTTAATAACCTATTTAATAAATATGTTACCTATACTAATGACTTCTCTGATAGTATAGAAAAATCTATACTTTTGTTGTCCTCAATTGAATCTAAGCCCTAAAAAAAATTATAGACATTATTATTAAATACAGCAATGAAAAATAAAATGAAAAAATTATTTGCTGAGAATTTAAAAATAAATTAAATTTAAAAAATTTATAATTTTTTTTACACATAGTAAAATATTGTGTTATTAATAATATTTGAAGTATATTATTCCAATTATTTATATTTGCTGAGAAAATATTATTTATTTCTGAATTATATACGATGACGTGAAAATATTTTAATTCGAAAACTATTTTATTTTTTTTCACGGGAACTAAACCTCGTAGAGAAAAACTTCCAACATGAAAAGTGCTTATTTTTTTCTTCTCTATCGACCTGTAAAAAAAAATTTTGAAAATCGCGCAAAAAATTTCCTTTTTTTCGAGACAAATGTACCGGAATGAGGATAACTCGAAACCTAAGCGCCGTAGAAAAAAACTTCAAATTACAAAGTTGTTCAGTTTTTGATTCTCTATCGAATGGTATATAAATTTTTTCGAAAAAACCCTAAACTTCGGAGATAGCCATAAAAAATAGATTTCGCTGAAATTTGGTATATAGATAGATCTCGTTGAGTAGATTCCGAAAATGGGGTTGTTTTTTCAAAAATATTGTTTTTTACCCTAGATAATTGACTTTAAAGGGTCGAAAAAACCGACCTCCATATCTCGAAATCTAGAGGCGTTAGAGCAAAATGTCAAATGAAAAAGTTGTTCCTCTTGTAATTTTGAGCAAGTTTTGCATTTAACTTTTTTCTCTAGGAGCCATAGATCTCGAGTTATAAGGGGAAACAGATTTCCAAAAGCATGGACTATAGCCTTGACACTTTTTTGGCTCAAAATGGGTTTTTCTCTCCGAATCGATTGAAATTTAATACAGACCTTCTGTACAGCAGTGTGCATCGATATCCGGTCGCAGAAATTTTTTAAAAAATTTATTAAGGGAGAAATTAAATATTTTCGGTCAAAACAGGCTGTTTTATGAAATGACTAATAGCTCATCAAACCATCACAAGTTATATATCAAAAGATCGGAAAAAACACGCAGATTCTTAATCTGTGCCGTTTATTACGAAATTCGTTACCGTTTTCGAGTAATAAGCAAAAGTTTGAAAACCTTACTTGCCTACTAGTGGCGCCATCTGTGGTAGTTGCCCGAACTAATAATTATATGGCGGACTTGTCAGTATGAAAATATTGATTTGTAAACTTTAATATCTAAACAATACGTACAGATAGCCAGAAAGTAGACACCTCAAAAGTATTTGAATATTGTTTATTATATTGTAGATAAAGTTGAAGCAAATCGGTGACATGACATATCATGACATTATTTACATTAAATACTAATAATCCAGTTTGATTTGAGACTTGTAACCTGCAGCAATGGATTCAGGAGAAAAAATCAATGAGGTAGCCACAATTTGAGTTTAATTGCCGTCTTAATAAGGTTTTTACTAAAATATCGATCAATTGGACACATCGGGTAGGATCCATGTACTTATAAGTACATAAATACTGCGTGTAGGGCCCCAAAACATTCATCGATGAATTCAGAAGATCAAAAAACATATGTAGCCACAATTTGAGTGTAATTGATACATGTATAAAGTTTTTCTAGGCATATTTGTTTTCTAGAATCGTAGGAAGAATCTACGTGTTCGTAGCTACATAAATACTTCTTGTAGGGCCCCAAATCCTTCATCGATGCCTTCAGGAGGTCAACAAACATAAGTAGCGACAGTTTGAGTTTAATTGATAACGTTGTTATACGTAAATAAATAGACAGACTTATAATTACATAGAGTATTAGGCTTTGAATCTTTCTTCTCGCATTTTCAGATAAAGAAACAACATTAACAGAGTGTTTATATGTTATTTTATTTATATACAACGTTATTACATATCTGACAAGTACTGGAAGACAACAGAATAAAAATAACTTAAGTGGTTCATCATTGGTTCCTGGTTAATTTGTATTTCGTTTATAATTTGCTCATTGTTACAATTAAATAAATAAATGAGGCAAAATTGAATGCAGTTTCTATATTTCAAGCGATAATTAACATAACTTCAACCATTTAAGAGTTACAGGCAAAATAAAATTATCTCAATGTAATCTTCAACTTTGTTCGATCTTGGAATTCTTCATCAAGTAGTTCTTGGTTCAACACTCGCACAAGAGGATGGTAATTGTAGCCACAATGGTTTATAGAGTCTTCAACTCACGTAGGGCCCCATTCTACCTCCTAGGTCTCCAGTAACCAGCTGACTTCTTCGATCAACGCAAACTCTAAAGCACAAGTTCTACAGCTACGTATATTCCAATCAAGTTACAGCATCTTCAAATAAGACCCACTGGTTCTTATGACATGACTAAGGCCCCATTATATCCTTATGAACACGCAAGAACGTTGTAATATGTTATGATACTCCTGAAACAATAAATTGAGAACAATTAATTAAATACTAGAATAGTATAAGTTAGATTATCGTCAGTAAATATTAATGCGTCAAGATACGTTCATTTCCAATGTTTTTGATGAAATTCATATGAGGGGGGGGGGGGGTGTATTTTTGCATTGGGAATTGTTGGCATTGAAAATGTACATATGCAGACTTAATGAGCGATTCAATTAGACTAAAAATATAGATACTTACAGTTCTTGACCTCCTGAAGGTTTTAAACAGTAAGAAATTACACATAGGTACTTCTTTGACTCTAATTTTGAAATTGGCTTCTAAATACTTTATTACCCTATCAATGCATTGCAAAACGTGGCTACTTAAGTTTGTTGACCGTCTGAAGGCATCGATGAAGGATTTGGGGCCCTACATACAGTATATATGTAGCTATGAACACATAGATTCTTCCTACGATTCTAGAAAACAAATATGCCTATAAATACTTTATACATTTATCAATTAAACTCAAATTATTGGTACTCACGTTTCTTGACCTCCTGAATTCATCGATGAAGGTTTTGGGGCCCTACATGCAGTATTTATGTACTTATAAGAACACAATTCCTTGACATGTTTCCAGTAATTCGATATTTTAGTAAAAACCTTATTAATAAGGCAATTGAACTCAAATTGTGGCTACCTCATTGATTTTTTCTCCTGAATCCATTGCTGTAGGTTACAAGTCTCAAATCAAACTGGATTATTAGTATTTAATATAATTTAAGTCAAGATTTCTCATGTCACCGATTTGCTTCAAGTTTAGCTACAATATAATAAACAATATTCAAATACGTTTGAGGTGTCTACTTAGTGGCTATCTGTACGTATTATTTAGATATTATAGTTTACAGTATCAATATTTTCATTACTGACAAGTCCGCCATATTGAGATGTCACATATATCGATATCTAACATGACTTGAATTACTTAAAACAGAAGCAATATAAAAATTTAGTACTTATTATATTGAATTCCTAGTAATTTAGTCTATATATAGTAATATTTTCATTGGTCTAGGATAAGTTTTAATAATATTCGCAAATAATTAATAGTTAGGACAACTACCACAGATGGCGCCACGAGTAGGCAAGTAAGGTTTTCAAACTTTTGCTTATTACTCGAAAACGGTAACGAATTTTGTAATAAACGGCACAGATTAAGAATCTGTGTATTTTTTCCAATCTTTTGATATATAACTTGTGATGGTTTGATGAGCTATTAGTCATTTCATAAAACAGCCTGTTTTGACCGAAAATATTTAATTTCTCCCTTAATAAATTTTTTAAAAAATTTCTGCGACCGGATATCGATGCACACTGCTGTACAGAAGGTCTGTATTAAATTTCAATCGATTCGGAGAGAAAAACCCATTTTGAGCCAAAAAAGTGTCAAGGCTATAGTCCATGCTTTTGGAAATCTGTTTCCCCTTATAACTCGAGATCTATGGCTCCTAGAGAAAAAAGTTAAATGCAAAACTTGCTCAAAATTACAAGAGGAACAACTTTTTCATTTGACATTTTGCTCTAACGCCTCTAGATTTCGAGATATGGAGGTCGGTTTTTTCGACCCTTTAAAGTCAATTATCTAAGGTAAAAAACAATATTTTTGAAAAAACAACCCCATTTTCGGAATCTACTCAACGAGATCTATCTATATACCAAATTTCAGCGAAATCTATTTTTTATAGCTATCTCGGCAGTTTAGGGTTTTTTCGAAAAAATCTATACACCAATCGATAGAGAATCGAAAACTGAACAACTTTGTAATTTGAAGTTTTTTTCTACGGCGCTTAGGTTTCGAGTTATCTTCATTCCGGTATATTTGTCTCGAAAAAAAGGAAATTTTTTGCGCGATTTTCAAAATTTTTTTTTACAGGTCGATAGAGAAGAAAAAAATAATCACTTTTCATGTTGGAGGTTTTTCTCTACGAGGCTTGGTTCTCGAGATAAAAAATAAAACAGATTTTCAATCAAAATATTTTCACGTCATCGAATATAATTCAGAAATAATAGTATATTGTGTTATTAGGATTAAAAGTGATACTTTGTTTGATGAGCAATTAATTTACATTTGCGAGGCGAAGCGTAGCGAAGCCGAGCGGATGCAAAAATTGCGAATCAAACAAAGACACTTTTAATCCAAATAACACATACTATTTTTTCTTCAACCAAGAAAATTACTTTTTAAATTATTGAAATATTTTGTTGAAATATGATTGAAACTAAGAAGGTAGCTTTGATTTAACTTTTGTTTTGTTTACAAATTTTATTGTTCTGTCAAACTAAAATAAATCAAGAGTTTTTCTGGAATTATGCTCCTGATAATACATACCTGATGATTAAAGTAAGTGTTTAAATATGAGGAATGAGAATATAATTATCTAAATATTATTAATTTTTATAGATTGTTGTAATACTGGAAATTTCGGGTGAATGCTGTTGCGATGAATTGGTACGTTTAAAGATTGATGTTATTGAAGACGTCAAATCAGCTTTACTGGTAAACATACATGGTAGACAGCTAAAAAAATATTACGGTTCGATGAACCTAGCACTAGTAAAAGTATAATATCCTCCATTCGTGATGATAATACCAGTAGAAAAAATGAAGAAGTGCGTGATAATCAAGCTCAAGAAATATTACGCTCCCAAGATTCTAGTAGAAATACAGAATCTACTTTTAAGCTTAGGATTAAAAGTACTTTTAAGCCTAGGATTAAAAGTGTTACCTAGCAACAGTTACATTTCTTTATTAATAACAAAAACGTCCACTTTTAATACTAAAAACAGTATTAAAAGAACCAACTTTTAAGACGGTTGAAGAAAAATAATATTTTCTCAGCAAATATACATAATTGGAATAATATACTTCAAATATTATTATTAACACAATATTTTACTGTTTGTAAAAAAATTATAAAATTTTTAAAATTCTAAACAAATAATTTTTTACCTTCCGCTTATCTGTAAAGGAAGGTATTGGAATGATGCAAAAAATCGGGTAGTGAGTTTTTAGTGGATGAGCACGAATTAGGGGCCTTACAGCTCATTTTTGATAGTTTTCTCCATGATGTCTGTATGTATGTGTGTGTGTGTGTATGTGTGTGGTCCGGGCCGATGCCGGATGTCGCATATCTCAAATACGAATTACCTAAAAATTTTGATATTTGGTATTTAACATTTGTATATAAATTGGAAGAGCTCATTAGATTTTGGTACAAATATCTTCACCGGAAGTGATATTTATTGAAGAGTAAAAAGTTTAATTGTCAAAAATTTCATTAAATTTGGATAAATATAGTATTTATTTGTAATAAGAATAAGAGGTAGTTATTTGCAACCTACGTTATAAAAAAATTGTCTTTATCTGGTAGCATTAAAGAACTGCAGTAAAATTTAAAAAATAAATTTATCAAATAAAACATCGAAATCTTGTAATCCATGTTCGATTGATTTTTGATTCTGCGTAAAAAATATTGACAGGTGAGACGGGTGACACTAACGCCGCATATAAGTCATAAGATATTAAGTAATTGAACGGAGGATGGCTTCAACACAGCAGAGTTTTCCTGTGAATGAATTTCTGTTTGAATATTTTAGATTTTTATTTGTATAAATGGGCACCGGATTGTACGTATACATTTCTGTTTAAAGTCTAGATATGGCGGAAGGTTGTGTGATGGCCACGTCAGATTTTTCATTGCTGTATTTAATAATTGTGTCTATAATTTTTTTTCAATTGAGGACAACAAAAGTACCTATAGCTATTACTGTTTCAGAGTTATGCCTTCTAAAGTCAAATACAAATAATTAATTTTTGTTTAGAAACAGACCTCATCAAAATCAAGTTTGAAGCAACTTCGTTCATCATCCGTCGAAGAAGATCGCATAGAGATAGAGCAAATGACAGCTGAAGTCTTAGACAACCTTCTTCAAGATCTAAGCGTTAGTGGCTTAACTGGGCTTAACAGGGTGGTAAATCAGGCGAGTATGGCTTATGTTCGAGCACTGGAGTACCTCTAGCGGCTAAATCACGCTTCACAGACAGCGCTGTCCTGGTGCTAAATCCAATGTTATAATATACATTGTTATCGGCACGAGAAGAAAACACGTTCGTTTCTAACTTTTATAGAAAAAATACTACTACAGCGACTGCGACATGTTTTCGTACCGGAATAGTAGACACTTCCAGCTATCCAACGCTGCATTCGTTTCCCCTCCTGTCACTCGTATGTCGAAGGAAAATTGTAAAATAAGTTTTTTATACAAAGCTTCGTCATATAATAGGGTACTTTACCATAGTAGCAAATTAGCAACCCGGTCAATTATATTGAAACCTCAAAAATGAGTTATTGCTTGAAAAAAGTTTCAAAAAGTTAATAGTTCTTTAAATATTTGAGATTTTACGTATCGATACTACGTCACAGTAATGCGTATCACGTGTATTCTTACTTACAGTAATAAACTACCAAATTGTTTTTTATTGTAACAGAAACAGTTGGTTTTACATGAGTACATTTTAATTCCGGTTTGAGAAGATTTTCAGCTATACATCTACGTCACACAAACTTTAAAAATTAATTACAGCTTTATTAAGACCAAGGCTTATCAGTACTCTCAATCGCTTTCAAATAACATGAAGTTTCAATGAAAAAAACTTTTTAAAAAATGGTAAACTACCCTATTAAAGCTATTCAATGTTTATTTTACTCAAGAAGAGTATTAGGTTTTTTTATTTAGTATTTGTTCAGTTTGTAAGACTCACAAAGGGTATTTATTAGTTTGTATGGGAGCACACAATTTGGACAAATACAGGTTGGTGGAGGTGAAATGCGAACATAGGGAAATATTTGACAATGGAGTTATCATGCTAGGCATCTTGATATACGTGGAATAAGTACTGTCAATGTCAAAGTACCTGTCATATTATTGATTATTTTCATTAAAATATTTTGCATAATAATGTATGTGTACGAGCAGAACGAGAAAATTTACATGCACTTTTAGATTTTATTATTATTTCTGTTATTCATTACTCTTTTTGCCACACTTTGCTTTGTGACACTACTACAAAATATATCAAGATACCTGGCATGAAAGTTCGATTGTCATGTATGTTCCCTATGTTCGCATTTTACCTCCATCAACCTATATAGTTTCGTTAAAGTGTAGTTTGACCAAAAATAATTAAGCCAAACTGTATTTTAGTCAAACTGTAATTTGTTCCATTTATCAAACCGTAAATATGCCAACCCGTAAACTGTATTCTAGACAAACTGTAATTTCACATTCCGTAATTTGACCAAACCGCAACTTCGACTAATATTGTCAAATCGTTTTCAGGTAAACCGTAGTTTAGTCAAAACGCAACTATACCTAACTGGAATCATCCAACACGGAATTTATCCAGAACGTATTTTTGTCAAATCGCAGTTATGCATAACCGTAATCTTGTCAAACGCATTTTACTCAAATCGTAATCTTACCAACTGTATGTTTTAAATTACGATTTGAGTAAAATGCGTTTCCAAGATTACGGTTACGCATAACTGCGATTTGACAAATATACGTTCTGGATAAGTTCAATTTTCTGTTTGGGTGTGTACGTTTACCAGTCGCCCGTGGTTGATGGTGGAGGGCTTCGAGCATATACTGACTAGAGAAGTAATTCCCTATACCAATGCATAGCTTGTTGTGATCGGAAGATATGCAGTAGGGGGGACTTGCGGGGCTGGAAGTCATGGTGTATTGCGGGCAGCGTTTTGCTGTTATTCTTTGTTACTTCTTGTCACACATGTCATTTTACTATAACCCTAAGTTCTGCGTTTACTTTGTGAAAAGTTTAATGAGGTTGTGTGAGTATTATTTTACTTTGTGGAATAATACTAAGAAATTACGCATCCCTCAATACATCACGGCTTCCGACCCCGCTAATCTCCCCTCCAGCATATCTTCCGATCACAACAAACGCCGTAAGGCGGCCTCTAGTCAGTATATGCTCGAAGGTGGAGGGCACACCACAGGGCGATTTTTGTGCTATTTTGTGTTTGTATGTTTCAGATGAGGAACCTTTGTATATAAAACAGTTAAAGAAATTACGATGGGGACATCTGAAGCACATTCAACGAGAAATGAGACGTTTAGAAGATTTAGAAAGATTTTTGGATTCCTGCAGCGCTGAAAAATAAATTATGTATCGTGTTAGCGTAACTTGTAAAATAAAATTATTTTTAAATAGTTTATATATTGATCGTGTAACAATCAAACTTCAGAATTTCAGAAATTAAACATTTCAGACTGAAATTTAACTGTTTTTACCTTCGCGTACCTGTAAAGGAAGGTATTGGAATCATGCTAAAAATCGGGTGGTGAGTTTTTAGTGGATGAGCACGAATTAGGGTCCTTACAATTCATTTTTGATAGTTTCACGATGATGTCTGTATGTATGTGTGTGTGTGTGTGTGTGTGTGTGTGTGTGTGTGTGTGTGTGTGTGTGTGTGTGTGTGTGTGTGTGTGTGTGTGTATGTGTGTGTGGTCAAGGCCGGGGTGTATGTCGTATAACTCAAATACGAATTACCCGAAAATTTTGATATTTGGTATTTAACATGTGTATATAAATTGGAAGAGCTCATTAGATTTTGGTACAAATATCTTAATCGGAAGTGATATTTTTTGAAGATTGAAAAGTTTAATTGTCAAAATTGTATATAAATTTGGAAAAATATAGTATTTATTTGTAATAAGAATAAGAGGCAAAGTTATTTGCAACTTACGTTATAAAAAATTGTCTTTATCTGGTAGCATCAAAGAACTGCAGTAAAATTAAAAAAATAAGTTTATCAAATAAAACGTTGAAATCTTGTAATCCATGTTCGGTTGATTTTTGTTTCTGCGTAAAAAATATTGACAGGTGACAAATTGGCATACTAGCGCTATACAAGTCATAAGTAAGATATTAAATGTAGTAATTGAACGGAGGATGGCTTCAGCACAGAAGAGTTTTCCTGTGAATGAATCTTTTTATTCAGATGATGCAAATTTCTGTGTTTCAATATTTTAGATTTTTATTTGTATATTTTAAATGGACACCGAATTGTACGTATACATTTCTGTTTAAAGTCTAGATATGGCGGAAGGTTGTGTGATGGCCACGTCAGATTTTTCTATAATGATAAACAATTTTTATCTCTCGCCTCATATTCTATTGTAATGTCTGTGTGTGCGTTTTTGGTGGATAAGCACGTTTCAGGGTCTCTACTATGTGTGTGTGTATGGACGTATTTGACGATTTTTCGTCCACGATAACTCAAAAAGTATCAAACCTTTAATAACCAAATTTTATATTTAAGCTTTTAATAAGGATCTTAACACCGGATAAGATTTTGGTAGAAATCCGCAAACCGGAAGTAGTACTTTTGAAGCTTGATATACAAACTGGTACATTATTTATTTATGACAATTTTTGCATATATCTATGGGTACAGTTAATTTTAAATACAATTTGCTGAATCTGGTTTAGAAATTCTAGTATATTGTTGACATTTCTACACAAAGTTTGAATTATGACAGTGACAGTACAGTTGACATCTTTGATTGCATCTTGGTTTATATATTACATGAAACTATTAAAATGTAAGTAAAACTATTTATTAGATTAGTAGAATAAGCAGAATTAGGCGAGAGGTCGTTTGCTGGCCACAGCAGATTTTTATTAAGTATTGTGGGCTTGTTAATACAATTTTGTCTAAATGAAAATTCTTTTAAAATATTTCATTTATATTCGAACAAGAAGTCTATTATTAAATTAATAATAAAATTATTCGTAAAAAAATACAAAAATATTTAAATTTGTATTTATATTTCATATAACTATAATACTTTATTAAAGGTTTATACTAAATCTTAACAAATTAATTAACTTACCAGTGAAACATAGACCCGTGAAACTTACCTGCTAAACTTACCCGTGAAACCTTGACCCGTGAAACTTACCAGTGAAACCTAGACCCGTGAAACGTCACCCGTGAAACTTACCCGTGAAACTTACCCGTGAAACTTACCCGTGAAACCTTGACCCGTGAAACTTACCAGTGAAACCTAGACCTGTGAAACGTCACCCGTGAAACTTACCCGTGAAACTTACCCGTGAAACCTTGACCCGTGAAACTTACCAGTGAAACCTAGACCCGTGAAACGTCACCCGTAAAACTTACCCGTGAAACTTACCCGTGAAACTTACCCGTGAAACCTTGACCCGTGAAACTTACCAGTGAAACCTAGACCCGTGAAACGTCACCCGTGAAACTTACCCGTAAAACGTCACCCGTGAAACCTTGACCCGTGAAACTTACCAGTGAAACCTAGACCCGTGAAACATCACCCTTGAAACATACCCGTGAAACTTACCCGTGAAACTTACCCGTGAAACCTTGACCCGTGAAACTTACCAGTGAAACATAGACCCGTGAAACGTCACTCGTGAAACATACCCGTGAAACTTACCCGTGAAACCTTGACCCGTGAAACTTACCAGTGAAACCTAGACCCGTGAAACATCACCCATGAAACATACCCGTAAAACTTACCCGTGAAACTTACCCGTGAAACCTTGACCCGTGAAACTTTCCAGTGAAACCTAGACCCGTGAAACGTCACCCGTGAAACATACCCGTGAAACTTACCCGTGAAACTTACCCGTGAAACCTTGACCCGTGAAACTTACCAGTGAAACCTAGACCCGTGAAACGTCACCCGTGAAACGTCACCCGTGAAACTTACCCGTAAAACTTACCCGTGAAACTTACCCGTGAAACCTTGACCCGTGAAACTTACCAGTGAAACCTAGACCCGTGAAACGTCACCCGTGAAACATACCCGTGAAACTTACCTGTGAAACTTACCCGTAAAACCTTGACCCGTGAAACTTACCAGTGAAACCTAGACCCGTGAAACGTCACCCGTGAAACATACCCGTGAAACTTACCCGTGAAACTTACCCGTGAAACTTTGACCCGTGAAACTTACCAGTGAAACCTAAACCCGTGAAACGTCACCCGTGAAACATACCCGTGAAACTTACCCGTGAAACTTACCCGTGAAACCTTGACCCGTGAAACTTACCCGTGAAACCTTGACCCGTGAAACTTACCAGTGAAACCTAGACCCGTGAAACGTCACCCGTGAAACATACCCGTGAAACTTACCCGTGAAACCTTGACCCGTGAAACTTACCAGTGAAACCTAGACCCGTGAAACGTCACCCGTGAAACATACCCGTGAAACTTACCCGTGAAACTTACCCGTGAAACCTTGACCCGTGAAACTTACCAGTGAAACCTAGACCCGTGAAACGTCACCTGTAAAACATACCCGTAAAACTTACCCGTGAATCTTACCCGTGAAACCTTGACCCGTGAAACTTTCCAGTGAAACTTAGACCCGTGAAACGTCACTCGTGAAACATACCCGTGAAACTTACCCGTGAAACTTACCCGTGAAACCTTGACCCGTGAAACTTACCAGTGAAACCTAGACCCGTGAAACGTCACCCGTGAAACTTACCCGTAAAACTTACCCGTGAAACCTTGACCCGTGAAACTTACCAGTGAAACCTAGACCCGTGAAACATCACCCTTGAAACATACCCGTGAAACTTACCCGTGAAACTTACCCGTGAAACCTTGACCCGTGAAACTTACCAGTGAAACCTAGACCCGTGAAACGTCACCCGTGAAACATACCCGTGAAACTTACCCGTGAAACTTACCCGTGAAACCTTGACCCGTGAAACTTACCAGTGAAACCTAGATCAGTGAAACCTAGACCCGTGAAACGTCACCCGTGAAACATACCCGTGAAACTTACCCGTGAAACTTACCCGTGAAACCTTGACCCGTGTAACTTACCAGTGAAACCTAGACCCGTGAAACGTCACCCGTGAAACATACCCGTGAAACTTACCCGTGAAACTTACCCGTGAAACCTTGACCCGTGAAACTTACCAGTGAAACCTAGACCCGTAAAACGTCACCCGTGAAACATACCCGTGAAACTTACCCGTGAAACTTACCCGTGAAACCTAGACCCGTGAAACGTCACCCGTGAAACATACCCGTGAAACTTACCCGTGAAACTTACCCGTGAAACCTTGACCCGTGAAACTTACCAGTGAAACCTAGACCAGTGAAACCTAGACCCGTGAAACGTCACCCGTGAAACATACCCGTGAAACTTACCCGTGAAACTTACCCGTGAAACCTTGACCCGTGAAACTTACCAGTGAAACCTAGACCCGTGAAACGTCACCCGTGAAACATACCCGTGAAACTTACCCGTGAAACATACCCGTGAAACTTACCCGTGAAACTTACCCGTAAAACCTTGACCCGTGAAACTTACCAGTGAAACCTAGACCCGTGAAACGTCACCCGTGAAACTTACCCGTGAAACCTTGACCCGTGAAACTTACCAGTGAAACCTAGACCCGTGAAACGTCACCCGTGAAACTTACCCGTGAAACTTACCCGTGAAACTTACCCGTGAAACTTACCCGTGAAACTTACCCGTGAAACTTACCCGTGAAACTTACCACTGAAACCTAGACCCGTGAAACGTCACCCGTGAAACTTACCCGTGAAACTTACCCGTGAAACTTACCCGTGAAACCTTGACCCGTTAAACTTACCAGTGAAACCTAGACCCGTTAAACGTCACCCGTGAAACATACCCGTGAAACTTACCCGTGAAACTTACCCGTGAAACCTTGACCCGTGAAACTTACTAGTGAAACCTAGACCCGTGAAACGTCACCCGTAAAACTTACCGGTGAAACTTACCCGTAAAACTTACCCGTGAAACTTACCCGTGAAACCTTGACCCGTGAAACTTACCAGTGAAACGTAGACCCGTGAAACCTCACCCGTGAAACTTACCCGTGAAACTTACCCGTGAAACTTACCCGTGAAACTTACCCGTGAAACCTTGACCCGTGAAACTTACCAGTGAAACCTAGACCCGTGAAACGTCACCCGTGAAACTTACCCGTGAAACTTACCCGTGAAACTTACCCGTGAAACCTTGACCCGTGAAACTTATCAGTGAAACCTAGACCCGTGAAACGTCACCCGTGAAACTTACTTGTGAAACTTACCCGTGAAACCTTG
>OX384036.1:32663491-32826237 GCA_947534325.1 Agonum fuliginosum
GGGTATGTTTCACGGGTGACGTTTCACGGGTCTAGGTTTCACTGGTAAGTTTCACGGGTCAAGGTTTCACGGGTAAGTTTCACGGGTAAGTTTCACGGGTATGTTTCACGGGTGACGTTTCACGGGTCTAGGTTTCACTGGTAAGTTTCACGGGTCAAGGTTTCACGGGTAAGTTTCACGGGTAAGTTTCACGGGTATGTTTCACGGGTGACGTTTCACGGGTCTAGGTTTCACTGGTAAGTTTCACGGGTCAAGGATTCACGGGTAAGTTTCACGGGTAAGTTTCACGGGTATGTTTCACGGGTGACGTTTCACGGGTCTTGGTTTCACTGGTAAGTTTCACGGGTCAAGGTTTCACGGGTAAGTTTTACGGGTATGTTTCACGGGTGACGTTTCACGGGTCTAGGTTTCACTGGTAAGTTTCACGGGTCAAGGTTTTACGGGTAAGTTTCACGGGTAAGTTTCACGGGTATGTTTCACGGGTGACGTTTCACGGGTCTAGGTTTCACTGGTAAGTTTCACGGGTCAAGGTTTCACGGGTAAGTTTCACGGGTAAGTTTCACGGGTATGTTTCACGGGTGACGTTTCACGGGTCTAGGTTTCACTGGTAAGTTTCACGGGTCAAGGTTTCACGGGTAAGTTTCACGGGTAAGTTTCACGGGTATGTTTCACGGGTGACGTTTCACGGGTCTAGGTTTCACTGGTAAGTTTCACGGGTCAAGGATTCACGGGTAAGTTTCACGGGTAAGTTTCACGGGTATGTTTCACGGGTGACGTTTCACGGGTCTTGGTTTCACTGGTAAGTTTCACGGGTCAAGGTTTCACGGGTAAGTTTCACGGGTATGTTTCACGGGTGACGTTTCACGGGTCTAGGTTTCACTGGTAAGTTTCACGGGTCAAGGTTTTACGGGTAAGTTTCACGGGTAAGTTTCACGGGTATGTTTCACGGGTGACGTTTCACGGGTCTAGGTTTCACTGGTAAGTTTCACGGGTCAAGGTTTCACGGGTAAGTTTCACGGGTAAGTTTCACGGGTATGTTTCACGGGTGACGTTTCACGGGTCTAGGTTTCACTGGTAAGTTTCACGGGTCAAGGTTTCACGGGTAAGTTTCACGGGTAAGTTTCACGGGTATGTTTCACGGGTGACGTTTCACGGGTCTAGGTTTCACTGGTAAGTTTCACGGGTCAAGGATTCACGGGTAAGTTTCACGGGTAAGTTTCACGGGTATGTTTCACGGGTGACGTTTCACGGGTCTTGGTTTCACTGGTAAGTTTCACGGGTCAAGGTTTCACGGGTAAGTTTCACGGGTATGTTTCACGGGTGACGTTTCACGGGTCTAGGTTTCACTGGTAAGTTTCACGGGTCAAGGTTTTACGGGTAAGTTTCACGGGTAAGTTTCACGGGTATGTTTCACGGGTGACGTTTCACGGGTCTAGGTTTCACTGGTAAGTTTCACGGGTCAAGGTTTCACGGGTAAGTTTCACGGGTAAGTTTCACGGGTATGTTTCACGGGTGACGTTTCACGGGTCTAGGTTTCACTGGTAAGTTTCACGGGTCAAGGTTTCACGGGTAAGTTTCACGGGTAAGTTTCACGGGTATGTTTCACGGGTGACGTTTCACGGGTCTAGGTTTCACTGGTAAGTTTCACGGGTCAAGGATTCACGGGTAAGTTTCACGGGTAAGTTTCACGGGTATGTTTCACGGGTGACGTTTCACGGGTCTTGGTTTCACTGGTAAGTTTCACGGGTCAAGGTTTCACGGGTAAGTTTCACGGGTATGTTTCACGGGTGACGTTTCACGGGTCTAGGTTTCACTGGTAAGTTTCACGGGTCAAGGTTTTACGGGTAAGTTTCACGGGTAAGTTTCACGGGTATGTTTCACGGGTGACGTTTCACGGGTCTAGGTTTCACTGGTAAGTTTCACGGGTCAAGGTTTCACGGGTAAGTTTCACGGGTAAGTTTCACGGGTATGTTTCACGGGTGACGTTTCACGGGTCTAGGTTTCACTGGTAAGTTTCACGGGTCAAGGTTTCACGGGTAAGTTTCACGGGTAAGTTTCACGGGTATGTTTCACGGGTGACGTTTCACGGGTCTAGGTTTCACTGGTAAGTTTCACGGGTCAAGGATTCACGGGTAAGTTTCACGGGTAAGTTTCACGGGTATGTTTCACGGGTGACGTTTCACGGGTCTTGGTTTCACTGGTAAGTTTCACGGGTCAAGGTTTCACGGGTAAGTTTCACGGGTATGTTTCACGGGTGACGTTTCACGGGTCTAGGTTTCACTGGTAAGTTTCACGGGTCAAGGTTTTACGGGTAAGTTTCACGGGTAAGTTTCACGGGTATGTTTCACGGGTGACGTTTCACGGGTCTAGGTTTCACTGGTAAGTTTCACGGGTCAAGGTTTCACGGGTAAGTTTCACGGGTAAGTTTCACGGGTATGTTTCACGGGTGACGTTTCACGGGTCTAGGTTTCACTGGTAAGTTTCACGGGTCAAGGATTCACGGGTAAGTTTCACGGGTAAGTTTCACGGGTATGTTTCACGGGTGACGTTTCACGGGTCTTGGTTTCACTGGTAAGTTTCACGGGTCAAGGTTTCACGGGTAAGTTTCACGGGTATGTTTCACGGGTGACGTTTCACGGGTCTAGGTTTCACTGGTAAGTTTCACGGGTCAAGGTTTTACGGGTAAGTTTCACGGGTAAGTTTCACGGGTGACGTTTCACGGGTGACGTTTCACGGGTCTAGGTTTCACTGGTAAGTTTCACGGGTCAAGGTTTCACGGGTAAGTTTCACGGGTAAGTTTCACGGGTATGTTTCACGGGTGACGTTTCACGGGTCTAGGTTTCACTGGTAAGTTTCACGGGTCAAGGTTTCACGGGTAAGTTTCACGGGTAAGTTTCACGGGTATGTTTCACGGGTGAGTTTCACGGGTATGTTTCACGGGTGACGTTTCACGGGTCTAGGTTTCACTGGTAAGTTTCACGGGTCAAGGATTCACGGGTAAGTTTCACGGGTAAGTTTCACGGGTATGTTTCACGGGTGACGTTTCACGGGTCTTGGTTTCACTGGTAAGTTTCACGGTTCAAGGTTTCACGGGTAAGTTTCACGGGTATGTTTCACGGGTGACGTTTCACGGGTCTAGGTTTCACTGGTAAGTTTCACGGGTCAAGGTTTTACGGGTAAGTTTCACGGGTAAGTTTCACGGGTATGTTTCACGGGTGACGTTTCACGGGTCTAGGTTTCACTGGTAAGTTTCACGGGTCAAGGTTTCACGGGTAAGTTTCACGGGTAAGTTTCACGGGTATGTTTCACGGGTGACGTTTCACGGGTCTAGGTTTCACTGGTAAGTTTCACGGGTCAAGGTTTCACGGGTAAGTTTCACGGGTAAGTTTCACGGGTATGTTTCACGGGTCTAGGTTTCACTGGTAAGTTTCACGGGTCAAGGATTCACGGGTAAGTTTCACGGGTAAGTTTCACGGGTATGTTTCACGGGTGACGTTTCACGGGTCTTGGTTTCACTGGTAAGTTTCACGGGTCAAGGTTTCACGGGTAAGTTTCACGGGTATGTTTCACGGGTGACGTTTCACGGGTCTAGGTTTCACTGGTAAGTTTCACGGGTCAAGGTTTTACGGGTAAGTTTCACGGGTAAGTTTCACGGGTATGTTTCACGGGTGACGTTTCACGGGTCTAGGTTTCACTGGTAAGTTTCACGGGTCAAGGTTTCACGGGTAAGTTTCACGGGTAAGTTTCACGGGTATGTTTCACGGGTGACGTTTCACGGGTCTAGGTTTCACTGGTAAGTTTCACGGGTCAAGGTTTCACGGGTAAGTTTCACGGGTAAGTTTCACGGGTATGTTTCACGGGTGACGTTTCACGGGTCTAGGTTTCACTGGTAAGTTTCACGGGTCAAGGATTCACGGGTAAGTTTCACGGGTAAGTTTCACGGGTATGTTTCACGGGTGACGTTTCACGGGTCTTGGTTTCACTGGTAAGTTTCACGGGTCAAGGTTTCACGGGTAAGTTTCACGGGTATGTTTCACGGGTGACGTTTCACGGGTCTAGGTTTCACTGGTAAGTTTCACGGGTCAAGGTTTTACGGGTAAGTTTCACGGGTAGTTTCACGGGTATGTTTCACGGGTGACGTTTCACGGGTCTAGGTTTCACTGGTAAGTTTCACGGGTCAAGGTTTCACGGGTAAGTTTCACGGGTAAGTTTCACGGGTATGTTTCACGGGTGACGTTTCACGGGTCTAGGTTTCACTGGTAAGTTTCACGGGTCAAGGTTTCACGGGTAAGTTTCACGGGTAAGTTTCACGGGTATGTTTCACGGGTGACGTTTCACGGGTCTAGGTTTCACTGGTAAGTTTCACGGGTCAAGGATTCACGGGTAAGTTTCACGGGTAAGTTTCACGGGTATGTTTCACGGGTGACGTTTCACGGGTCTTGGTTTCACTGGTAAGTTTCACGGGTCAAGGTTTCACGGGTAAGTTTCACGGGTATGTTTCACGGGTGACGTTTCACGGGTCTAGGTTTCACTGGTAAGTTTCACGGGTCAAGGTTTTACGGGTAAGTTTCACGGGTATGTTTCACGGGTGACGTTTCACGGGTCTAGGTTTCACTGGTAAGTTTCACGGGTCAAGGTTTCACGGGTAAGTTTCACGGGTAAGTTTCACGGGTATGTTTCACGGGTGACGTTTCACGGGTCTAGGTTTCACTGGTAAGTTTCACGGGTCAAGGTTTCACGGGTAAGTTTCACGGGTAAGTTTCACGGGTATGTTTCACGGGTGACGTTTCACGGGTCTAGGTTTCACTGGTAAGTTTCACGGGTCAAGGATTCACGGGTAAGTTTCACGGGTAAGTTTCACGGGTATGTTTCACGGGTGACGTTTCACGGGTCTTGGTTTCACTGGTAAGTTTCACGGGTCAAGGTTTCACGGGTAAGTTTCACGGGTAAGTTTCACGGGTATGTTTCACGGGTGACGTTTCACGGGTCTAGGTTTCACTGGTAAGTTTCACGGGTCAAGGTTTCACGGGTAAGTTTCACGGGTAAGTTTCACGGGTATGTTTCACGGGTGACGTTTCACGGGTCTAGGTTTCACTGGTAAGTTTCACGGGTCAAGGATTCACGGGTAAGTTTCACTGGTAAGTTTCACGGGTATGTTTCACGGGTGACGTTTCACGGGTCTTGGTTTCACTGGTAAGTTTCACGGGTCAAGGTTTCACGGGTAAGTTTCACGGGTATGTTTCACGGGTGACGTTTCACGGGTCTAGGTTTCACTGGTAAGTTTCACGGGTCAAGGTTTTACGGGTAAGTTTCACGGGTAAGTTTCACGGGTATGTTTCACGGGTGACGTTTCACGGGTCTAGGTTTCACTGGTAAGTTTCACGGGTCAAGGTTTCACGGGTAAGTTTCACGGGTAAGTTTCACGGGTATGTTTCACGGGTGACGTTTCACGGGTCTAGGTTTCACTGGTAAGTTTCACGGGTCAAGGTTTCACGGGTAAGTTTCACGGGTAAGTTTCACGGGTATGTTTCACGGGTGACGTTTCACGGGTCTAGGTTTCACTGGTAAGTTTCACGGGTCAAGGTTTCACGGGTAAGTTTCACGGGTAAGTTTCACGGGTATGTTTCACGGGTGACGTTTCACGGGTCTAGGTTTCACTGGTAAGTTTCACGGGTCAAGGTTTTACGGGTAAGTTTCACGGGTAAGTTTCACGGGTATGTTTCACGGGTGACGTTTCACGGGTCTAGGTTTCACTGGTAAGTTTCACGGGTCAAGGTTTCACGGGTAAGTTTCACGGGTAAGTTTCACGGGTATGTTTCACGGGTGACGTTTCACGGGTCTAGGTTTCACTGGTAAGTTTCACGGGTCAAGGTTTCACGGGTAAGTTTCACGGGTAAGTTTCACGGGTATGTTTCACGGGTGACGTTTCACGGGTCTAGGTTTCACTGGTAAGTTTCACGGGTCAAGGATTCACGGGTAAGTTTCACGGGTAAGTTTCACGGGTATGTTTCACGGGTGACGTTTCACGGGTCTAGGTTTCACTGGTTAGTTTCACGGGTCAAGGTTTCACGGGTAAGTTTCACGGGTAAGTTTCACGGGTATGTTTCACGGGTGACGTTTCACGGGTCTAGGTTTCACTGGTAAGTTTCACGGGTCAAGGTTTCACGGGTAAGTTTCACGGGTAAGTTTCACGGGTATGTTTCACGGGTGACGTTTCACGGGTCTAGGTTTCACTGGTAAGTTTCACGGGTCAAGGATTCACGGGTAAGTTTCACGGGTAAGTTTCACGGGTATGTTTCACGGGTGACGTTTCACGGGTCTTGGTTTCACTGGTAAGTTTCACGGGTCAAGGTTTCACGGGTAAGTTTCACGGGTATGTTTCACGGGTGACGTTTCACGGGTCTAGGTTTCACTGGTAAGTTTCACGGGTCAAGGTTTTACGGGTAAGTTTCACGGGTAAGTTTCACGGGTATGTTTCACGGGTGACGTTTCACGGGTCTAGGTTTCACTGGTAAGTTTCACGGGTCAAGGTTTCACGGGTAAGTTTCACGGGTAAGTTTCACGGGTATGTTTCACGGGTGACGTTTCACGGGTCTAGGTTTCACTGGTAAGTTTCACGGGTCAAGGTTTCACGGGTAAGTTTCACGGGTAAGTTTCACGGGTATGTTTCACGGGTGACGTTTCACGGGTCTAGGTTTCACTGGTAAGTTTCACGGGTCAAGGATTCACGGGTAAGTTTCACGGGTAAGTTTCACGGGTATGTTTCACGGGTGACGTTTCACGGGTCTTGGTTTCACTGGTAAGTTTCACGGGTCAAGGTTTTACGGGTAAGTTTCACGGGTAAGTTTCACGGGTATGTTTCACGGGTGACGTTTCACGGGTCTAGGTTTCACTGGTAAGTTTCACGGGTCAAGGTTTCACGGGTAAGTTTCACGGGTAAGTTTCACGGGTATGTTTCACGGGTGACGTTTCACGGGTCTAGGTTTCACTGGTAAGTTTCACGGGTCAAGGTTTCACGGGTAAGTTTCACGGGTAAGTTTCACGGGTATGTTTCACGGGTGACGTTTCACGGGTCTAGGTTTCACTGGTAAGTTTCACGGGTCAAGGATTCACGGGTAAGTTTCACGGGTAAGTTTCACGGGTATGTTTCACGGGTGACGTTTCACGGGTCTTGGTTTCACTGGTAAGTTTCACGGGTCAAGGTTTCACGGGTAAGTTTCACGGGTATGTTTCACGGGTGACGTTTCACGGGTCTAGGTTTCACTGGTAAGTTTCACGGGTCAAGGTTTTACGGGTAAGTTTCACGGGTAAGTTTCACGGGTATGTTTCACGGGTGACGTTTCACGGGTCTAGGTTTCACTGGTAAGTTTCACGGGTCAAGGTTTCACGGGTAAGTTTCACGGGTAAGTTTCACGGGTATGTTTCACGGGTGACGTTTCACGGGTCTAGGTTTCACTGGTAAGTTTCACGGGTCAAGGTTTCACGGGTAAGTTTCACGGTTAAGTTTCACGGGTATGTTTCACGGGTGACGTTTCACGGGTCTAGGTTTCACTGGTAAGTTTCACGGGTCAAGGATTCACGGGTAAGTTTCACGGGTAAGTTTCACGGGTATGTTTCACGGGTGACGTTTCACGGGTCTTGGTTTCACTGGTAAGTTTCACGGGTCAAGGTTTCACGGGTAAGTTTCACGGGTATGTTTCACGGGTGACGTTTCACGGGTCTAGGTTTCACTGGTAAGTTTCACGGGTCAAGGTTTTACGGGTAAGTTTCACGGGTAAGTTTCACGGGTATGTTTCACGGGTGACGTTTCACGGGTCTAGGTTTCACTGGTAAGTTTCACGGGTCAAGGTTTCACGGGTAAGTTTCACGGGTAAGTTTCACGGGTATGTTTCACGGGTGACGTTTCACGGGTCTAGGTTTCACTGGTAAGTTTCACGGGTCAAGGATTCACGGGTAAGTTTCACGGGTAAGTTTCACGGGTATGTTTCACGGGTGACGTTTCACGGGTCTTGGTTTCACTGGTAAGTTTCACGGGTCAAGGTTTCACGGGTAAGTTTCACGGGTATGTTTCACGGGTGACGTTTCACGGGTCTAGGTTTCACTGGTAAGTTTCACGGGTCAAGGTTTTACGGGTAAGTTTCACGGGTAAGTTTCACGGGTATGTTTCACGGGTGACGTTTCACGGGAGTAGGGAAAGATGAGGCATTCTGGACCAAGCCTCCCGGAGGCTGGCAGGCTGACTTTCATTCATAAATTTGCGTCTGTAGTACGTAGTAAATTTGACCTTGAAAATGATAATGCAATTTGATTGGTTGGCTGGTCATAAGAGCTAATGAATAAGAGAGAGAGCGCGATAGTTTCATTCATAAATTTGGGTCCGTCCTTGTCTAGCATAAGTAGTAAATTTGACCTTGAAATTTGATAATGCAATTTGATTTGTTAGCTCTTGGCCTTTGAACCCGATCAGGTTAAGATATGTTTGTAATGACGTCATCACCACTTGCGATTGGACTCAATCATATTAGTTATCAGGTTAAGACATGTTCGTAATGACGTCATTACCTATGATGCATCAATTCAAAAGATATGTTCAAATGTGGGTTCGTTCAATACTGCAATATTAAAAATTATTTCGCAATATTGCGTAATAAATTACAATTAATACTTGCGCATGCGCACTTTTCACAGGTGGCGTATAAATAGTGAGTCATTTTTGTAGATTTCATCAGTTATTAACAAGCCTCCTTGTAATAACAACAAATAGTAAATTTGGTTAAGAAGTTTGATTTCTTTTTTATTTATCAACTTTATAATGATGAATTGCGATAAATGTGAAAAAGTATTTGCAAGCAAAGACAATCTCCGTCGCCACATGAAAATATGTTATGAGACGGGTGAAGAATATAAATGTGTAACATGCACATTGAAATTTACTCGAAAAGATAACCTACGAAGACATATAAAAAAGTACCATAAACAAAATTATATTACATCAGCACCGGTAATAAGAATAATACAATCTACGGATGACAATAAACAAGATAATATTAACGATGATTCACCACCTGCAAAGAAGATAAAATTAATGGATGACGAAAAGAAAAAAACCTCAAATACTTCACAAAATTGTGAAATATGTGATGAAGAATTTGCAACAAGAGGCAAATATATGGGGCATTTGAGATCCCAAAAACATTTGAAAGCGACAACGAGACCATTTGAACGAGATGTAGCGGAAATTATCACCAGTTTCAAGAATAGAGTGGCAAGTTACTGTATAAAAGGATCAGGAATTGACATAAGTAATTTTTTATTAAGTTTAAAAGAACCAGTTGAAAGCATAGTTCATAATATTATACGGTCTCATAATTCTGGTATTAAATTTAATATTGAACTATTTAGCTATTATGTTAACGAGAAAAATCCCACCGGTGATTTAAAATCATTTAATACAAAATATCAAGAAGTATCACCTGGCATGAATCGTTTTAAAAAAATTTACGATAATATGTGCTCTACAATTAAAACTAAATGTGGGGAATTCCAAGATCGGGATTCGGGGTGGGCCTTAAAGGAAATATCCCATTTAGAAATTAATGTAAACAAATACAAGCCAATTCGGGGGTCATTATATATTGAACTTCCAAAACAAATTAAAGACAAACATGCGTGCGTAAACGTAAAGAATGGAGATATATATTGCTGGCTTTGGTCAGTAACTGCCGCGTTATATCCTGCAGATAAACATTCTGATCGTGTTACATCATATCCTCATTTTAGTGAAGTTTTGAAATATGACGGAATAGATTTTCCTATGAAATTGAACAATATTCCGAAATTTGAGCAATTAAATAATTTAAGTATAAATGTATACGGGTTAGAGCTTAATTATAAATCTAAAAAATATGACGTAGTGGGACCGATTTATCATACACATAAAATTCAAGAAAAACATATAAATTTATTGTATATTGAAGAGGGTATTAAAGGTCATTATGTGTGGATAAAAGATTTATCACGACTTGTACGGAGTCAGATATCCGCACGTCATGGCAAAAAATTTTTGTGTGATGGATGTTTAACATTTTTTAGTACACAAACCACTTTTGAGCAGCACCAGGCAAATGATTGCAATAAAGTCTATACTATAATGCCGACAGAAGATATGGTGTTAGACAAAAATGGCAATAGTGTACCTGGAAACATATTAAAATTTCAAAATTATGAGCGAAAAATGCGTGTACCATTTGTAGTATATGCAGATTTTGAATCGGTACTACAGCCGGTTGATACATGTGCACCAGACCCAAATTCAAGTTATACAAATAAAACACACATACATGTTCCCTACAGTTTTGCTTATAACATCAAATGTTCATTTGACGAGTCACTATCTAAATTTGTGACTTATACAGGCGAGAATTGTCCAAAAGTATTTTGTGAGAGACTCTATGCGGACGTTAAAGAAATTTATAATAAACATTTAAGTGTTGTACTTCCAATGGATAAATTAACTTCCAGTGAACAATATTTATTTGATACGGCTACAGAATGTCATATATGTAACAAACCGCTACAAGCGGTAGACAAAGTTGCCGATCATGATCACCTCACGGGAATATTTAAAGCGGCTGCACACTCTAAGTGTAACTTAAATTATAAAATACCTAAAATGATTCCCATATTTTTCCACAATTTGTCAAATTATGATTCTCATCTATTTATAAAAGAGTTTGGATGTGATGAAGAAAAAATTGATATAATTCCGGAAAATAAGGAGAAATATATATCTTTTACAAAAAATTTATGTGTGGGAGAGTATGAGAATAAAAAATCAGTGCAAAATAAAATTTATATAAAATTAAGATTTCTAGATTCACTACGATTTATGACTAGCTCTTTGGAAAAACTCGCAAAAAATTTAACAGATGAGCAGTGTGTAGAAGTTAGAAAATTTTTCCCTGTCGATGAGCACTTTAAATTGTTACGAAGAAAGGGTATCTTCCCATATAAACATATGGATTCATTTAAGAGACTAAATGAAACTAATCTCCCACGTAAAAAATATTTTAATGATAGCTTAAACAACTATAATATATCAGAAAAAGATTATACACACGCGCAAACTGTGTGGAATACATTTAAAATTAAAACATTGGGTGAATATTCCGATCTTTATTGTAAAACGGATGTATTACTTCTTACCGACGTATTTGAACAATTTAGAAATGTATGTATGAAAACTTACCAACTCGACCCTGCTCACTACTATACGGCTCCCGGTCTTAGCTGGGATGCTATGTTTAAAATGACTGGTATTGAGTTGGAACTTTTCACCGATATAGATATGCATCATTTTGTTCAAAAAGGTATTAGAGGAGGAATTTGTCAAGTCTCCCTGAGATACGCAAAAGCTAATAATAAATACATGTCAGAGTACAACTCAAATAATCCCAGCACATATTTGACGTACTGGGATGCAAATAATTTGTATGGGTGGGCGTTATCACAATCTATGCCTTATGGCGGGTTTAGATGGTTAAGCAAAGATGAAATTTTAAATTTTAACCCTTCTAACGTAGACGACAATTCACCTATTGGCTATTTTATTGAAGCTGATATAGAGTATCCAGAATCGTTACATTACCCGCATAATGATTTACCATTTTTAGCAGAAACTATGATACCTCCAAAATCAAAATTCAAAAATACTAAACTAATTCCAAATTTAAATCATAAGACCAAATACGTTATTCATTACAAAAATTTAAAGCAAGCATTAAAACACGGACTAAAAATTAAAAAAATTTATAGAGTAATTGAATTTAAACAAGCAACTTGGCTAAAGCAATATATTGACCTCAATACGACATTGAGACAAGCTGCAAAAAATGATTTTGAGAAAGACTTTTTTAAGTTGATGAACAACAGCGTATTTGGAAAAACAATGGAGAACATAGATAAGCGTGTTGACATAAAACTGGTAAATCATTGGGATAATATAGGTCGCAGAGCTGGCGCAGAAACTCTTCTCGCGAAACCAAATATGAAAAGTATTTCAATATTCGATGAAAACTTGTGTGCAATTCAATTCAAAAAATTAAAAGTTGTATATAATAAACCTATATATGTCGGTTTCGCAGTTTTGGATCTATCTAAATTACTAATGTATGAATTTTACTATGATTTTTTAAAGCCGAAATATGGTGACCGAGTTGCTTTATGCTACTGTGATACTGATAGTTTTGTACTTTTAATCGAGACGAGTGACATTTATGAGGATATTAAAGCAGATATTCATAAATTTGATACTACGAATTTTGATTGTGATAATGCTTACAACATACCACTAAAAAATAAGGCCATTTTAGGACTTATGAAAGATGAACTGGGTGGTAAATTAATGCGTGAATTTATTGCATTACGTCCTAAAATGTACGCTTATTGTACGGAACAGGATCAGCAAATTTGGAAAAAGAAGGCTAAGGGTGTAAAAAGGTGTGTAGTGGATAAAAATTTGACTGGAGAACAGTACAAACAGTGTATACAAAGTAATGAAATAATCTATCGAAAACAGCAAATTTTTAGAAGCTACAAACACTCCATTTATACCATTGAACAAAATAAAATAGCTCTTAGCTGTAATGATGATAAAAGATTTATTTGCTCTGACGGTTCCTGTACGTTGGCTTGGGGACATTTACTAATCCCATGAAAAAAATGTATATATATATATATATATATATATATATATATATATATATATATATATATATATATATATATATATATATATATAAATAATTATTATTTATATTAGTAGGTATTGTAGTAGTAGGGTAGAATTTTGTAATAATTTTATTATATTAGTGTATAGTTTTGTTTATATTTAATGTAAATAGATATTAATTTTTTTAATTTAAATAATTTAGCATAAATACGTTCATATTTAATGTAAACAAATATTTATTTTTAATTTAAATATTTATATTCATACGTTTTTTTATTAATTGTTATACTAAGTAAATATTTATATATATTTGTGTTAAATAAAACTTACATAGTTACACTATCTACTGTTTTATTATTTGCAACGCTCCTTGATTACAAATACAAACCCACAAACACACACACACACACAAAACAAAATATTTAAAATAAAATGAAGATAAAAAAATCTGACGTGGCCATCACTAGACCTCTCGCCTTGACATTGTAATATGTAAATTTGGATTTGGTTAGACTACTTTTTGTAATTTTTGTTATAGTTCTTCAAGTAAAGTACCGATTCCTATTGGAATTGAAATCAAATTAGCTCTTTGTAGATAAAATTTTTATTTTATTATTACCTTATATCCAGTTATAATAATAATAATGAATCGATGATACTTCTTGACTGAATACGTTTAATGGAAGGATGAAAACTTAATGGAATTCAGTCAGTTTTTAATTTATTATATTTCGGCTCCTATAGGTTCTAAGTTTCAAACCCAGTTAATAATATATTTATATTTAAAAATGATGTCACAAAAATTTCAGAAACTGTGTATACGTCTGTTCATCTATCACATTGACATTTCATTTTTGTTTTTAAATTTTGTTCCTATATTATAATTTACAAATCGTGGTAGGTAAAATTACAAATTTTTGAAAATTAATTTTCCTTTATTGGTAAGAGATATAGAAACGATGTTAAATAAATATTGTAAAAGATAATTTGTTCTTTCAAATTTCGAATGACAAATTGTAACTATCGCAGTATTTTCTATATTTTTTGCAAAAAATGTTAAAATGCTTCAAGAAAATACCATTTCCGGTTGACAGATTTTTACCAAAATCTTATCAGCTCTTCATTAACATATATAAATGTATATTGCAAAATATTCGAATTTTATGTACAGTAGAATTTGAGATAATGAATCAGAACGAAAGACTATAGTAGGCGCACATACAGACTTCCATACATATACACACACAGACACACACACAGACACACAGACATCATCGTGAAAATAGTCAAAATAGGTTCTAAAGGTGCTAAAACGTGCTTATTGACAAAAATCTCGACATCGAATTTTTTCACGATCCCTATACCTCTCTAGGCGAGAGGTAAAAACAATAATATCTTACCATGTTAATTGTTGATACGTTTTTTACATGTATATTGCTATTGTAGTTGTAGACATAGCTTTTGTTGACAGGTAACAGTTTTATAATGTACGCATAAAATATAATTGTCGCACACACAAACACATAGATGCCTTTAGAAATTTTTAAACATAATAGTAAATGGGATACTTTTATAGTTACTGGCCACATTATTCACTATCACTGCAGTACACCGAATTCTGTTATTTAACAAATGTATACGTATAATTTATTTTTTGTAAAGCTTTTTTTTAATTACTCTTGGATGAATCCAATACTGAACCCATTGTTCTTTAAGCTGGTCGTCAAACACTTCAGGTAGATTTAACTGCACAACGTCGAAATATCATCTTTTTCCTTGAAGAGATGTCACAATTTTCAGTAGACACAATTTTTTAAGTGATTGTGGAGCTTTTCCATCTTTCAATACTATCTTATCCTTTTTTAGGTAGGTAGCTACGATGTCTTTGATGCAACTGCAGAAGATGAACTATTATTTGTCAATTTTATCAGTGTGATGATTATTATATCGTAATTTTATTATCACTTTTGATTGTAAATATGAAATATTATTATAAGAACTGCGCATTGCAATAGAAACGCTATTGTTTGAAAATAGATGCAGTTATACTTAAATAAATAGTTTATTTAAGTATAACTCTGCAACTTTTATGTTCTCAGAATAATATGTGATAGGTATTATGTCCTGAAATTTATAGATTACGATAACTATTATTCCAACAATAGTTATTATATTTTATTGTGTTTTAGAGCAATAAAATTTACGTGGTTCAGTGTAACAATATTGAAGATTAATTTGACAGACATTATTCTGATTAGATAGGTTTTATATTGAAGACTTTGTATTGTTATTAAAAATATATATATTGAGAAATCTGAGGACGTTTTTTCAACTGGCTTGTTAGCAGATTAAGTTTGTTAGAATCGCACATGCACAAAAGAAAGTTTTTTAAAATAAATTTTTTATTAAATATATACCTAATTTATGCATGGGATTCATACATATCTTGAGTAGTAATAGCAGCTAAACAGGTCTGAACAAAATATTCAGCTCTGATATTAGATTAGCAAAACAACTAATAAGGGTAAAACGTATAAAACTGCAGGCACTGATTCCTCGTCACACGTAACATTTATCATTGTAACACTGATGTGTGGACTGAACGTATTCCTAAACAAAACAAAACAAAAATGTAAAGAAAAGAAATAATTTTAAAATAATGATATTTTTAAAAATTACTTTAATTTGGACATTTTATACCCTGCTGGAGCAATGCAGGAGTTGAATATCACAAATATATTTGATTTATTATAAGAAACAAGCAGTACGAACACATGCAATTAAATCTACAATTTATACTCATTAATCCTTTTGGTGAATCCTTCAATACAAGAGAATGGTTTTCAAGTAAAATAATAAAATCTTTTGATATAAATATTAAACATTTATTTCATCAGAAATATAACTATACAGAAAATATAAATTTATACAAATAAACAATTTACATATTTTTATCTTTCTTTAAAAGCTCCCACCTTTTCCTTTCGCGAATATGAAAATCTTTTTTGTCCTTTTTGGACATTTTATACCCCGTTGGAGCAATTAAAATCCGCTTATCTTTGATGCTGTCCAGAGGTCGATAAGTGGGTTCATTACAACTGTCCCAATTTTCTGTGCACTCCACGACGTACTGATGAACGGGATGCAGCGTGTTAGTTTTCTGTTGTTGCTTCTGGTCGTCATCGTCACCCCAATTTTTCGGTAGTTTATTATTTTGTTGTTGCTCTTGGTCGTCGTCGTCGTCCCAATTTTCGTTTGTCACCATAACATATTTTTTTACAGGATATAATTTAAAGGCAACTTTATATGCCTTTTCTTCTTCGTCACTAATAGTTTTGTTGTAACTCATCATTGTTATCAAACTAGTAACTAGTATATTGGTTTGAAAAACAGCGAAATAGCAAATACACAAGACAAAGCAAAGTGTAAACTGACTAAAAAATATTTTCAGCCCTCTATTTATAAGTCTACAAGTGATACAGTTAGGCCCTAAACAATAACAAAACTGCAAAAAACAATAACATACAATTATTTATAAATTAAGTACAACGTAGGGAGAAAAAACGAGAATGATTCAGAGATTCTAAGAATCATTTCTGTTTATTTATTTTTGTCTCAGCAATTTTCCGATTTATAAACAATAACAGACTGCAAAATACAATAATATGCATTTGATAAAGAAGGGTAACGTAGGGAAAAATTCGAGAATGATTCAAAGATTCTAATAATCATTTCTGTTTATTTATTTTTATCGCTGCAATTTCCCGATATCTAGATAATAACGGGTATAAAAGGTATAAAAAGGTTAACAAAAACTGTTTCATTTACTTGATTAACATCCGTGACCATGATTACATGTCCTAATTGTAATAAAATATTCAACTGGCAAAGTGGTCTTAGCAGGCATATACGGAGTGTACATAAAAAAATAAAGCGTTTTCGATGTGGAAAATGTAAAAAAGAATTCACACGAAAAGATAATTATGGTAGACATAAATTTATTCATCAAAATATAATTCAACAAATTAGTACCATACAAGCTACCAAGACCGTGGCAAATAATTCTGTTATAAATAAAAGGGACGAAGAGGGAAAGGGAGAGGAAAATGAGGATAGCAACTTTGATCCTAACATAGTTGTTGAAAAATTAAGAATACTACATGAGTCAGGCGCATCTTTAAATGCATATGAAATCCAACAATTAGTTGAAAAACTTCGAAAACACAAGTATATATATTAATATCAATTAACGATTGAAATATATTCCAACTGTTTAAAAATGGATGTGCGTCCCTGGTTTTTCCTGCTCCTAATAACACAGCATCAGCAGTCGTTTTTAAATTGATCTGTATCAAAATTACAACTAAATATCATCAATACCTATCAACGATGATATCATGTAATTACGTGAAAAGAAAATGAGAAAAAGTATGCAACCTTCTCCTACCACAAATTTTTCATTGCAACTTACACTACCTACTATTTTAAAAATAAGTTAGTTATTATTCTCTGTGTTTGTAAAATGTTGAAAAAAATAAAAATCTATAATGTATGATAATTTTATTTATACATTCATTATTCCTAATTCACTTATTACATTTCGTTTAGAGCATCAAAATTATTCATATGTTAAATCAACAAACCTCATTAATTAGATACATCTTAATATTATCTTGAATATGCACAATAAGTACACACATATCACGACGTAGTATTACACATCAGTCGAAAAAACAATAACATAGTCATTATCAATTGCAGTCGCCAGTGCCGGCGAATTGTTAAAGGTAATTTTTATGTTTAAGTTTTAACACCTATTCACTAGTTCACATGTGTATTCTCTTTATCTTCTTCTTTACATTCATAATTTTTGTTGTTTGAAACATTTTTCCATTTAAAAATGAAACGCAGCATTTTATCTGCAAAATTCTAGAACAAACCGCTTATCTGTCCTCATATTCATCTCAAGTAATTCCCCTTATGGACGTATCCTCTTTCCCTCCCTTCCCCCCACCCACCGAATGCTATGATCAATTAATAATATTTCTCGCCCACGTAAATTCTTGCCTTATCTCCTGTCGGAAGCCTCTGCGCGCTTTTAAGAAGTTGTTATTTCATTTTAATTTGTATCTAACGTTCAGAGTGATAACATAATTCGATGTGAATTCAAAGTGCTAATCGTGAGAATTACATCAAAATACTCTGCTATTTTTTCTAATCATTCTAATGAACATTGATGGTTTGATGTTGGGCCCTACACGTGGGGGTAGGAAATTGTCTAAGGCGCTTCGGTAAATCGGACCTGCAAAACCTGTTGATGTTATTTTTCGAGGCAGTAGCCGAGAAAAATTATTTTTTGTCATTAGTCGGTGAGAAATTATTTTGTGAGGTATTATAGCCGGAGGAAAATTATTTTTCGAGGCATTAGCCGAGGAAAATTATTTTTGAAGCATTAGCCGAGAAAAATTATTTTTCGAGGCATTAGCCGAGAAAAAAATTATTTTTGTCATTAGTCGGGGAAGAAAATTATTTTGTGAGGTATTATAGACGGAGGAAAATTATTTTTCGAGGCATTAGCCGATGAAAAATTATTTTTTCAAGGCATTAGCCGGGGAAAACTATTTAGCGAGGTATTAGCCGAGGAAAATTATTGCTATATATTTCATTATCATTATACTCTCATTATACCCTTATTATACCCTCATTATACCCTTATTATACCCTCATTATACCCTTATTATAACCTCAATATAGCCTCACTATACCCTTAATAATTGTTTTGTCTGACTTGTTTGCTGGTTTAGTTACCGATTTGTATTTCTGTCTGATTGTATTAAAAACGATTATCAAAAACATCTTGTAATGTAATATGCATTTTCGAGGCATTAGCCGGGGGAAATTAACCGCATAATTAGTTTAAAAAATTGTAACAGTAAAGCAAAACGTCACCACAAAAGAAATTGTGATTTCGCGGGTTTTTTGCAACAAAAATATCCGATATTCTGGCCAATTATTCTCGTCAGCGATTGAAAATGCACAAGCAGCGCTCTGATTGGTCGAAAAATGTGGAGCTAAAGTTGAACTTTTCACTACGATTTTGCGGAGCTAAAGTAACTTATTATTGTAAAATTTTATTTAAAAGTTTATGCAACCAGCAGTACACATAGAACCGTATGTGCTGACAACATACATACATGGGACGTCAGAGAAAAGTGGGCGGGGCTATGTGAAATCAGAGAAAAGTGGTGACTCACTATTATACGCCACCTGTAAAAAGTGCGCATGCGTAATTGGTATTAATTGTAATGTATTACGCAATGTTGCGTAATACATTTGATCATGTTTTTTTTCAAATTATACACCGCCGCAAAATTATTCAATTAGCGGATATTATAACTGAACACTAGAGAATACACACATGCGCATTACTGATTTACCATGCGCATTTACTTACTGTTTGAGACACACCGCATCATGGTGGTGACGTCATTACGAACATGTCTTAACCTGATTACTCATATCATCGGGTCTAATGGTCTGAGAGCGTCACAACCAATTAAATTGCATTATCAAATTTCAAGGTTAAATTTTTTTGTTACTAACTGGAAATTTCTCTTCGCTGTCTCTCACCCGTATTGTCTTTTATTAAACAGTGAAGTGTGCACCGCAGCCCCATTTTTTGTGAAAAAATCTACAGTGGGCGCAACATGGAGGGGGGCAAATTCTTACACGTATGTATGTTTCTTCCATATGTTTCCTTATTTTCACTAACTCTCTCTCCCTTTGATGGCTGTCGTGCTGCTTTTTGGGGCCCTGCATTGCAGGGTATGCAGTTTGTCTTAGATACGTTGGTAAACCGAGCCTCCAAAACTCGCAGATGTGTTAATATTAGACTTACTGGTGTACTCGAGAAGCGCCCTACCCCCCTCAATTTCCTATTTCACTGAAAAAAATAGGTTGAGTATCGTAGATAATTATTTTTACCTAAAGCATTTTTCGACATATTAGTGAAAATTTTAGTTGAAATAGAATTTTTTTCTTGATTATAGTTAATTTCAGTTTCTCGATGCACTAATTTTTATTTCTATTGATATATTTCTGATGTAGACGAACATTTTAGCTATATTGCAGCGTTAGAAATATTTTTAAAGAAATTAGGATTTATTTTAGCTACGTGAGACAATAATATACACGTATTAATTAGAAACATATTTATCTGTATTGGGTTTTAACTTTCATTAAACTAACTAAATAAGTTTATGAAGCACAGAATTAATTTTCTACACTAGTTAATAAATTTACTATATTAGCGAAAAATATTTTCTAAATACGATAGAGACTCACTGCATTGCGTTTTGTGGAAGATGAACGCAGTTGTAAGTTTACCTACTCGGCGTAGATGTTTGGTGTCGGTGTTATTTAGATATATACATTAATTGTTGATGTATCAAATTTAATTCTATCATGGTTGTACTTATGTTCAGTGGCGTAACTATACCATCTGAGGCCCGTGGCAAATTTATTGGATGGGCCCCCTTCCGTCCCAGTAAAAATCGTCACGTTGTAATTAAATTTTTATAAATCAGTTATCCAACAGTAGGAATTACTAATATTATGTGCATTTTTGTTAAATATCAAATACATTTTATTTTCAAAAACCTAGGTACCTATTACATATTTATTATGAAATAAAAATTTAATCTTTAGAAGATATTAATTAATAAAATTCTTTCCTCCGAGCTTTCTGTTCCGCAAAAGTATCGATAACGTCATCAAAGTTCAAAGATTGGGCCATAGAATTTTCAATAGACAGAATAGCCAAGTTACGTAGCCTGTCTTGTCTCATTATTGAGTTTCTTAAATAGGTTTTTATTAATTTTAGTTTCGAAAATGATCTTTCAGCACTAACTGTAGTCACAGGAATTGTAACTAATAACAATAATGCAGTACATACTTCAGAAAAGCTGCACGACATAAAATGATTCTTTATTATTAATAAATCAGCAAGTTCTCTAATACACGAAGTCTTTTCTATTTCGTCTCTGAAGGTGGACTAAAAACTGACAATTTCCCTGGAAAATGATTCAGATATGTCTTTTTTAAAGTGATCAGCGTCATTTAAATTTTCTAACTTCTACACACTGCTCATCTGTTAAATTTTTTGCGAGTTTTTCCAAAGAGTTAGTCATAAATCGTAGTGAATCTAGAAATCTTAATTTTATATAAATTTTATTTTGCACTGATTTTTTATTCTCATACTCTCCCACACATAAATTTTTTGTAAAAGATATATATTTCTCCTTATTTTCCGGAATTATATCAATTTTTTCTTCATCACATCCAAACTCTTTTATAAATAGATGAGAATCATAATTTGACAAATTGTGGAAAAATATGGGAATCATTTTAGGTATTTTATAATTTAAGTTACACTTAGAGTGTGCAGCCGCTTTAAATATTCCCGTGAGGTGATCATGATCGGCAACTTTGTCTACCGCTTGTAGCGGTTTGTTACATATATGACATTCTGTAGCCGTATCAAATAAATATTGTTCACTGGAAGTAAATTTATCCATTGGAAGTACAACACTTAAATGTTTATTATAAATTTCTTTAACGTCCGCATAGAGTCTCTCACAAAATACTTTTGGACAATTCTCGCCTGTATAAGTCACAAATTTAGATAGTGACTCGTCAAATGAACATTTGATGTTATAAGCAAAACTGTAGGGAACATGTATGTGTGTTTTATTTGTATAACTTGAATTTGGGTCTGGTGCACATGTATCAACCGGCTGTAGTACCGATTCAAAATCTGCATATACTACAAATGGTACACGCATTTTTCGCTCATAATTTTGAAATTTTAATATGTTTCCAGGTACACTATTGCCATTTTTGTCTAACACCATATCTTCTGTCGGCATTATAGTATAGACTTTATTGCAATCATTTGCCTGGTGCTGCTCAAAAGTGGTTTGTGTACTAAAAAATGTTAAACATCCATCACACAAAAATTTTTTGCCATGACGTGCGGATATCTGACTCCGTACAAGTCGTGATAAATCTTTTATCCACACATAATGACCTTTAATACCCTCTTCAATATACAATAAATTTATATGTTTTTCTTGAATTTTATGTGTATGATAAATCGGTCCCACTACGTCATATTTTTTAGATTTATAATTAAGCTCTAACCCGTATACATTTATACTTAAATTATTTAATTGCTCAAATTTCGGAATATTGTTCAATTTCATAGGAAAATCTATTCCGTCATATTTCAAAACTTCACTAAAATGAGGATATGATGTAACACGATCAGAATGTTTATCTGCAGGATATAACGCGGCAGTTACTGACCAAAGCCAGCAATATATATCTCCATTCTTTACGTTTACGCACGCATGTTTGTCTTTAATTTTGTTTTGGAAGTTCAATATATAATGACCCCCGAATTGGCTTGTATTTGTTTACATTAATTTCTAAATGGGATATTTCCTTTAAGGCCCACCCCGAATCCCGATCTTGGAATTCCCCACATTTAGTTTTAATTGTAGAGCACATATTATCGTAAATTTTTTTAAAACGATTCATGCCAGGTGATACTTCTTGATATTTTGTATTAAATGATTTTAAATCACCGGTGGGATTTTTCTCGTTAACATAATAGCTAAATAGTTCAATATTAAATTTAATACCAGAATTATGAGACCGTATAATATTATGAACTATGCTTTCAACTGGTTCTTTTAAACTTAATAAAAAATTACTTATGTCAATTCCTGATCCTTTTATACAGTAACTTGCCACTCTATTCTTGAAACTGGTGATAATTTCCGCTACATCTCGTTCAAATGGTCTCGTTGTCGCTTTCAAATGTTTTTGGGATCTCAAATGCCCCATATATTTGCCTCTTGTTGCAAATTCTTCATCACATATTTCACAATTTTGTGAAGTATTTGAGGTTTTTTTCTTTTCGTCATCCATTAATTTTATCTTCTTTGCAGGTGGTGAATCATCGTTAATATTATCTTGTTTATTGTCATCCGTAGATTGTATTATTCTTATTACCGGTGCTGATGTAATATAATTTTGTTTATGGTACTTTTTTATATGTCTTCGTAGGTTATCTTTTCGAGTAAATTTCAATGTGCATGTTACACATTTATATTCTTCACCCGTCTCATAACATATTTTCATGTGGCGACGGAGATTGTCTTTGCTTGCAAATACTTTTTCACATTTATCGCAATTCATCATTATAAAGTTGATAAATAAAAAAGAAATCAAACTTCTTAACCAAATTTACTATTTGTTGTTATTACAAGGAGGCTTGTTAATAACTGATGAAATCTACAAAAATGACTCACTATTTATACGCCACCTGTGAAAAGTGCGCATGCGCAAGTATTAATTGTAATTTATTACGCAATATTGCGAAATAATTTTTAATATTGCAGTATTGAACGAACCCACATTTGAACATATCTTTTGAATTGATGCATCATAGGTAATGACGTCATTACGAACATGTCTTAACCTGATAACTAATATGATTGAGTCCAATCGCAAGTAGTGATGACGTCATTACAAACATATCTTAACCTGATCGGGTTCAAAGGCCAAGAGCTAACAAATCAAATTGCATTATCAAATTTCAAGGTCAAATTTACTACTTATGCTAGACAAGGACGGACCCAAATTTATGAATAAAACTATCGCGCTCTCTCTCTTATTCATTAGCTCTTATGACCAGCCAACCAATCAAATTGCATTATCATTTTCAAGGTCAAATTTACTACGTACTACAGACGCAAATTTATGAATGAAAGTCAGCCTGCCAGCCTCCGGGAGGCTTGGTCCAGAATGCCTCATCTTTCCCTACTCACGGGTCTAGGTTTCACTGGTAAGTTTCACGGGTCAAGGTTTCACGGGTAAGTTTCACGGGTAAGTTTCACGGGTATGTTTCACGGGTGACGTTTCACGGGTCTAGGTTTCACTGGTAAGTTTCACGGGTCAAGGTTTCACGGGTAAGTTTCACGGGTAAGTTTCACGGGTATGTTTCACGGGTGACGTTTCACGGGTCTAGGTTTCACTGGTAAGTTTCACGGGTCAAGGATTCACGGGTAAGTTTCACGGGTAAGTTTCACGGGTATGTTTCACGGGTGACGTTTCACGGGTCTTGGTTTCACTGGTAAGTTTCACGGGTCAAGGTTTCACGGGTAAGTTTCACGGGTATGTTTCACGGGTGACGTTTCACGGGTCTAGGTTTCACTGGTAAGTTTCACGGGTCAAGGTTTTACGGGTAAGTTTCACGGGTAAGTTTCACGGGTATGTTTCACGGGTGACGTTTCACGGGTCTAGGTTTCACTGGTAAGTTTCACGGGTCAAGGTTTCACGGGTAAGTTTCACGGGTAAGTTTCACGGGTATGTTTCACGGGTAAGTTTCACGGGTAAGTTTCACGGGTATGTTTCACGGATGACGTTTCACGGGTCTAGGTTTCACTGGTAAGTTTCACGGGTCAAGGATTCACGGGTAAGTTTCACGGGTAAGTTTCACGGGTATGTTTCACGGGTGACGTTTCACGGGTCTTGGTTTCACTGGTAAGTTTCACGGGTCAAGGTTTCACGGGTAAGTTTCACGGGTATGTTTCACGGGTGACGTTTCACGGGTCTAGGTTTCACTGGTAAGTTTCACGGGTCAAGTTTTTACGGGTAAGTTTCACGGGTAAGTTTCACGGGTATGTTTCACGGGTGACGTTTCACGGGTCTAGGTTTCACTGGTAAGTTTCACGGGTCAAGGTTTCACGGGTAAGTTTCACGGGTAAGTTTCACGGGTATGTTTCACGGGTGACGTTTCACGGGTCTAGGTTTCACTGGTAAGTTTCACGGGTCAAGGTTTCACGGGTAAGTTTCACGGGTAAGTTTCACGGGTATGTTTCACGGGTGACGTTTCACGGGTCTAGGTTTCACTGGTAAGTTTCACGGGTCAAGGATTCACGGGTAAGTTTCACGGGTAAGTTTCACGGGTATGTTTCACGGGTGACGTTTCACGGGTCTTGGTTTCACTGGTAAGTTTCACGGGTCAAGGTTTCACGGGTAAGTTTCACGGGTATGTTTCACGGGTGACGTTTCACGGGTCTAGGTTTCACTGGTAAGTTTCACGGGTCAAGGTTTTACGGGTAAGTTTCACGGGTAAGTTTCACGGGTATGTTTCACGGGTGACGTTTCACGGGTCTAGGTTTCACTGGTAAGTTTCACGGGTCAAGGTTTCACGGGTAAGTTTCACGGGTAAGTTTCACGGGTATGTTTCACGGGTGACGTTTCACGGGTCTAGGTTTCACTGGTAAGTTTCACGGGTCAAGGTTTCACGGGTAAGTTTCACGGTTAAGTTTCACGGGTATGTTTCACGGGTGACGTTTCACGGGTCTAGGTTTCACTGGTAAGTTTCACGGGTCAAGGATTCACGGGTAAGTTTCACGGGTAAGTTTCACGGGTATGTTTCACGGGTGACGTTTCACGGGTCTTGGTTTCACTGGTAAGTTTCACGGGTCAAGGTTTCACGGGTAAGTTTCACGGGTATGTTTCACGGGTGACGTTTCACGGGTCTAGGTTTCACTGGTAAGTTTCACGGGTCAAGGTTTTACGGGTAAGTTTCACGGGTAAGTTTCACGGGTATGTTTCACGGGTGACGTTTCACGGGTCTAGGTTTCACTGGTAAGTTTCACGGGTCAAGGTTTCACGGGTAAGTTTCACGGGTAAGTTTCACGGGTATGTTTCACGGGTGACGTTTCACGGGTCTAGGTTTCACTGGTAAGTTTCACGGGTCAAGGATTCACGGGTAAGTTTCACGGGTAAGTTTCACGGGTATGTTTCACGGGTGACGTTTCACGGGTCTTGGTTTCACTGGTAAGTTTCACGGGTCAAGGTTTCACGGGTAAGTTTCACGGGTATGTTTCACGGGTGACGTTTCACGGGTCTAGGTTTCACTGGTAAGTTTCACGGGTCAAGGTTTTACGGGTAAGTTTCACGGGTAAGTTTCACGGGTATGTTTCACGGGTGACGTTTCACGAGTCTAGGTTTCACTGGTAAGTTTCACGGGTCAAGGTTTCACGGGTAAGTTTCACGGGTAAGTTTCACGGGTATGTTTCACGGGTGACGTTTCACGGGTCTAGGTTTCACTGGTAAGTTTCACGGGTCAAGGTTTCACGGGTAAGTTTCACGGGTAAGTTTCACGGGTATGTTTCACGGGTGACGTTTCACGGGTCTTGGTTTCACTGGTAAGTTTCACGGGTCAAGGTTTCACGGGTAAGTTTCACGGGTATGTTTCACGGGTGACGTTTCACGGGTCTAGGTTTCACTGGTAAGTTTCACGGGTCAAGGTTTTACGGGTAAGTTTCACGGGTAAGTTTCACGGGTATGTTTCACGGGTGACGTTTCACGGGTCTAGGTTTCACTGGTAAGTTTCACGGGTCAAGGTTTCACGGGTAAGTTTCACGGGTAAGTTTCACGGGTATGTTTCACGGGTGACGTTTCACGGGTCTAGGTTTCACTGGTAAGTTTCACGGGTCAAGGTTTCACGGGTAAGTTTCACGGGTAAGTTTCACGGGTATGTTTCACGGGTGACGTTTCACGGGTCTAGGTTTCACTGGTAAGTTTCACGGGTCAAGGATTCACGGGTAAGTTTCACGGGTAAGTTTCACGGGTATGTTTCACGGGTGACGTTTCACGGGTCTTGGTTTCACTGGTAAGTTTCACGGGTCAAGGTTTCACGGGTAAGTTTCACGGGTATGTTTCACGGGTGACGTTTCACGGGTCTAGGTTTCACTGGTAAGTTTCACGGGTCAAGGTTTTACGGGTAAGTTTCACGGGTAAGTTTCACGGGTATGTTTCACGGGTGACGTTTCACGGGTCTAGGTTTCACTGGTAAGTTTCACGGGTCAAGGTTTCACGGGTAAGTTTCACGGGTAAGTTTCACGGGTATGTTTCACGGGTGACGTTTCACGGGTCTAGGTTTCACTGGTAAGTTTCACGGGTCAAGGTTTCACGGGTAAGTTTCACGGGTAAGTTTCACGGGTATGTTTCACGGGTGACGTTTCACGGGTCTAGGTTTCACTGGTAAGTTTCACGGGTCAAGGATTCACGGGTAAGTTTCACGGGTAAGTTTCACGGGTATGTTTCACGGGTGACGTTTCACGGGTCTTGGTTTGACTGGTAAGTTTCACGGGTCAAGGTTTCACGGGTAAGTTTCACGGGTATGTTTCACGGGTGACGTTTCACGGGTCTAGGTTTCACTGGTAAGTTTCACGGGTCAAGGTTTTACGGGTAAGTTTCACGGGTAAGTTTCACGGGTATGTTTCACGGGTGACGTTTCACGGGTCTAGGTTTCACTGGTAAGTTTCACGGGTCAAGGTTTCACGGGTAAGTTTCACGGGTAAGTTTCACGGGTATGTTTCACGGGTGACGTTTCACGGGTCTAGGTTTCACTGGTAAGTTTCACGGGTCAAGGTTTCACGGGTAAGTTTCACGGGTAAGTTTCACGGGTATGTTTCACGGGTGACGTTTCACGGGTCTAGGTTTCACTGGTAAGTTTCACGGGTCAAGGATTCACGGGTAAGTTTCACGGGTAAGTTTCACGGGTATGTTTCACGGGTGACGTTTCACGGGTCTTGGTTTCACTGGTAAGTTTCACGGGTCAAGGTTTCACGGGTAAGTTTCACGGGTATGTTTCACGGGTGACGTTTCACGGGTCTAGGTTTCACTGGTAAGTTTCACGGGTCAAGGTTTTACGGGTAAGTTTCACGGGTAAGTTTCACGGGTATGTTTCACGGGTGACGTTTCACGGGTCTAGGTTTCACTGGTAAGTTTCACGGGTCAAGGTTTCACGGGTAAGTTTCACGGGTAAGTTTCACGGGTATGTTTCACGGGTGACGTTTCACGGGTCTAGGTTTCACTGGTAAGTTTCACGGGTCAAGGTTTCACGGGTAAGTTTCACGGGTAAGTTTCACGGGTATGTTTCACGGGTGATGTTTCACGGGTTTAGGTTTCACTGGTAAGTTTCACGGGTCAAGGATTCACGGGTAAGTTTCACGGGTAAGTTTCACGGGTATGTTTCACGGGTGACGTTTCACGGGTCTTGGTTTCACTGGTAAGTTTCACGGGTCAAGGTTTCACGGGTAAGTTTCACGGGTATGTTTCACGGGTGACGTTTCACGGGTCTAGGTTTCACTGGTAAGTTTCACGGGTCAAGGTTTTACGGGTAAGTTTCACGGGTAAGTTTCACGGGTATGTTTCACGGGTGACGTTTCACGGGTCTAGGTTTCACTGGTAAGTTTCACGGGTCAAGGTTTCACGGGTAAGTTTCACGGGTAAGTTTCACGGGTATGTTTCACGGGTGACGTTTCACGGGTCTAGGTTTCACTGGTAAGTTTCACGGGTCAAGGTTTTACGGGTAAGTTTCACGGGTAAGTTTCACGGGTATGTTTCACGGGTGACGTTTCACGGGTCTAGGTTTCACTGGTAAGTTTCACGGGTCAAGGATTCACGGGTAAGTTTCACGGGTAAGTTTCACGGGTATGTTTCACGGGTGACGTTTCACGGGTCTTGGTTTCACTGGTAAGTTTCACGGGTCAAGGTTTCACGGGTAAGTTTCACGGGTATGTTTCACGGGTGACGTTTCACGGGTCTAGGTTTCACTGGTAAGTTTCACGGGTCAAGGTTTCACGGGTAAGTTTCACAGGTATGTTTCACGGGTGACGTTTCACGGGTCTAGGTTTCACTGGTAAGTTTCACGGGTCAAGGTTTTACGGGTAAGTTTCACGGGTAAGTTTCACGGGTATGTTTCACGGGTGACGTTTCACGGGTCTAGGTTTCACTGGTAAGTTTCACGGGTCAAGGTTTCACGGGTAAGTTTCACGGGTAAGTTTCACGGGTATGTTTCACGGGTGACGTTTCACGGGTCTAGGTTTCACTGGTAAGTTTCACGGGTCAAGGTTTCACGGGTAAGTTTCACGGGTAAGTTTCCCGGGTATGTTTCACGGGTGACGTTTCACGGGTCTAGGTTTCACTGGTAAGTTTCACGGGTCAAGGATTCACGGGTAAGTTTCACGGGTAAGTTTCACGGGTATGTTTCACGGGTGACGTTTCACGGGTCTTGGTTTCACTGGTAAGTTTCACGGGTCAAGGTTTCACGGGTAAGTTTCACGGGTATGTTTCACGGGTGACGTTTCACGGGTCTAGGTTTCACTGGTAAGTTTCACGGGTCAAGGTTTTACGGGTAAGTTTCACGGGTAAGTTTCACGGGTATGTTTCACGGGTGACGTTTCACGGGTCTAGGTTTCACTGGTAAGTTTCACGGGTCAAGGTTTCACGGGTAAGTTTCACGGGTAAGTTTCACGGGTATGTTTCACGGGTGACGTTTCACGGGTCTAGGTTTCACTGGTAAGTTTCACGGGTCAAGGTTTCACGGGTAAGTTTCACGGGTAAGTTTCACGGGTATGTTTCACGGGTGACGTTTCACGGGTCTAGGTTTCACTGGTAAGTTTCACGGGTCAAGGATTCACGGGTAAGTTTCACGGGTAAGTTTCACGGGTATGTTTCACGGGTGACGTTTCACGGGTCTAGGTTTCACTGGTAAGTTTCACGGGTCAAGGATTCACGGGTAAGTTTCACGGGTAAGTTTCACGGGTATGTTTCACGGGTGACGTTTCACGGGTCTTGGTTTCACTGGTAAGTTTCACGGGTCAAGGTTTCACGGGTAAGTTTCACGGGTATGTTTCACGGGTGACGTTTCACGGGTCTAGGTTTCACTGGTAAGTTTCACGGGTCAAGGTTTCACGGGTAAGTTTCACGGGTAAGTTTCACGGGTATGTTTCACGGGTGACGTTTCACGGGTCTAGGTTTCACTGGTAAGTTTCACGGGTCAAGGATTCACGGGTAAGTTTCACGGGTAAGTTTCACGGGTATGTTTCACGGGTGACGTTTCACGGGTCTTGGTTTCACTGGTAAGTTTCACGGGTCAAGGTTTCACGGGTAAGTTTCACGGGTATGTTTCACGGGTGACGTTTCACGGGTCTAGGTTTCACTGGTAAGTTTCACGGGTCAAGGTTTTACGGGTAAGTTTCACGGGTAAGTTTCACGGGTATGTTTCACGGGTGACGTTTCACGGGTCTAGGTTTCACTGGTAAGTTTCACGGGTCAAGGATTCACGGGTAAGTTTCACGGGTAAGTTTCACGGGTATGTTTCACGGGTGACGTTTCACGGGTCTAGGTTTCACTGGTAAGTTTCACGGGTCAAGGTTTCACGGGTAAGTTTCACGGGTAAGTTTCACGGGTATGTTTCACGGGTGACGTTTCACGGGTCTAGGTTTCACTGGTAAGTTTCACGGGTCAAGGATTCACGGGTAAGTTTCACGGGTAAGTTTCACGGGTATGTTTCACGGGTGACGTTTCACGGGTCTTGGTTTCACTGGTAAGTTTCACGGGTCAAGGTTTCACGGGTAAGTTTCACGGGTATGTTTCACGGGTGACGTTTCACGGGTCTAGGTTTCACTGGTAAGTTTCACGGGTCAAGGTTTTACGGGTAAGTTTCACGGGTAAGTTTCACGGGTTTGTTTCACGGGTGACGTTTCACGGGTCTAGGTTTCACTGGTAAGTTTCACGGGTCAAGGTTTCACGGGTAAGTTTCACGGGTAAGTTTCACGGGTATGTTTCACGGGTGACGTTTCACGGGTCTAGGTTTCACTGGTAAGTTTCACGGGTCAAGGTTTCACGGGTAAGTTTCACGGGTAAGTTTCACGGGTATGTTTCACGGGTGACGTTTCACGGGTCTAGGTTTCACTGGTAAGTTTCACGGGTCAAGGATTCACGGGTAAGTTTCACGGGTAAGTTTCACGGGTATGTTTCACGGGTGACGTTTCACGGGTCTTGGTTTCACTGGTAAGTTTCACGGGTCAAGGTTTCACGGGTAAGTTTCACGGGTATGTTTCACGGGTGACGTTTCACGGGTCTAGGTTTCACTGGTAAGTTTCACGGGTCAAGGTTTTACGGGTAAGTTTCACGGGTAAGTTTCACGGGTATGTTTCACGGGTGACGTTTCACGGGTCTAGGTTTCACTGGTAAGTTTCACGGGTCAAGGTTTCACGGGTAAGTTTCACGGGTAAGTTTCACGGGTAAGTTTCACGGGTATGTTTCACGGGTGACGTTTCACGGGTCTAGGTTTCACTGGTAAGTTTCACGGGTCAAGGATTCACGGGTAAGTTTCACGGGTAAGTTTCACGGGTATGTTTCACGGGTGACGTTTCACGGGTCTTGGTTTCACTGGTAAGTTTCACGGGTCAAGGTTTCACGGGTAAGTTTCACGGGTATGTTTCACGGGTGACGTTTCACGGGTCTAGGTTTCACTGGTAAGTTTCACGGGTCAAGGTTTTACGGGTAAGTTTCACGGGTAAGTTTCACGGGTATGTTTCACGGGTGACGTTTCACGGGTCTAGGTTTCACTGGTAAGTTTCACGGGTCAAGGATTCACGGGTAAGTTTCACGGGTAAGTTTCACGGGTATGTTTCACGGGTGACGTTTCACGGGTCTTGGTTTCACTGGTAAGTTTCACGGGTCAAGGTTTCACGGGTAAGTTTCACGGGTATGTTTCACGGGTGACGTTTCACGGGTCTAGGTTTCACGGGTAAGTTTCACGGGTAAGTTTCACGGGTATGTTTCACGGGTGACGTTTTACGGGTCTAGGTTTCACTGGTAAGTTTCACGGGTAAGTTTCACGGGTAAGTTTCACGGGTATGTTTCACGGGTGACGTTTCACGGGTCTAGGTTTCACTGGTAAGTTTCACGGGTCAAGGTTTCACGGGTAAGTTTCACGGGTAAGTTTCACGGGTATGTTTCACGGGTGACGTTTCACGGGTCTAGGTTTCACTGGTAAGTTTCACGGGTCAAGGTTTCACGGGTAAGTTTCACGGGTAAGTTTCACGGGTATGTTTCACGGGTGACGTTTCACGGGTCTAGGTTTCACTGGTAAGTTTCACGGGTCAAGGATTCACGGGTAAGTTTCACGGGTAAGTTTCACGGGTATGTTTCACGGGTGACGTTTCACGGGTCTTGGTTTCACTGGTAAGTTTCACGGGTCAAGGTTTCACGGGTAAGTTTTACGGGTATGTTTCACGGGTAACGTTTCACGGGTCTAGGTTTCACTGGTAAGTTTCACGGGTCAAGGTTTTACGGGTAAGTTTCACGGGTAAGTTTCACGGGTATGTTTCACGGGTGACGTTTCACGGGTCTAGGTTTCACTGGTAAGTTTCACGGGTCAAGGTTTCACGGGTAAGTTTCACGGGTAAGTTTCACGGGTATGTTTCACGGGTGACGTTTCACGGGTCTAGGTTTCACTGGTAAGTTTCACGGGTCAAGGATTCACGGGTAAGTTTCACGGGTAAGTTTCACGGGTATGTTTCACGGGTGACGTTTCACGGGTCTTGGTTTCACTGGTAAGTTTCACGGGTCAAGGTTTCACGGGTAAGTTTCACGGGTATGTTTCACGGGTGACGTTTCACGGGTCTAGGTTTCACTGGTAAGTTTCACGGGTCAAGGTTTTACGGGTAAGTTTCACGGGTAAGTTTCACGGGTATGTTTCACGGGTGACGTTTCACGGGTCTAGGTTTCACTGGTAAGTTTCACGGGTCAAGGTTTCACGGGTAAGTTTCACGGGTAAGTTTCACGGGTATGTTTCACGGGTGACGTTTCACGGGTCTAGGTTTCACTGGTAAGTTTCACGGGTCAAGGATTCACGGGTAAGTTTCACGGGTAAGTTTCACGGGTATGTTTCACGGGTGACGTTTCACGGGTCTTGGTTTCACTGGTAAGTTTCACGGGTCAAGGTTTCACGGGTAAGTTTCACGGGTATGTTTCACGGGTGACGTTTCACGGGTCTAGGTTTCACTGGTAAGTTTCACGGGTCAAGGTTTTACGGGTAAGTTTCACGGGTAAGTTTCACGGGTATGTTTCACGGGTGACGTTTCACGGGTCTAGGTTTCACTGGTAAGTTTCACGGGTCAAGGTTTCACGGGTAAGTTTCACGGGTAAGTTTCACGGGTATGTTTCACGGGTGACGTTTCACGGGTCTAGGTTTCACTGGTAAGTTTCACGGGTCAAGGATTCACGGGTAAGTTTCACGGGTAAGTTTCACGGGTATGTTTCACGGGTGACGTTTCACGGGTCTTGGTTTCACTGGTAAGTTTCACGGGTCAAGGTTTCACGGGTAAGTTTCACGGGTATGTTTCACGGGTGACGTTTCACGGGTCTAGGTTTCACTGGTAAGTTTCACGGGTCAAGGTTTTACGGGTAAGTTTCACGGGTAAGTTTCACGGGTATGTTTCACGGGTGACGTTTCACGGGTCTAGGTTTCACTGGTAAGTTTCACGGGTCAAGGTTTCACGGGTAAGTTTCACGGGTAAGTTTCACGGGTATGTTTCACGGGTGACGTTTCACGGGTCTAGGTTTCACTGGTAAGTTTCACGGGTCAAGGATTCACGGGTAAGTTTCACGGGTAAGTTTCACGGGTATGTTTCACGGGTGACGTTTCACGGGTCTTGGTTTCACTGGTAAGTTTCACGGGTCAAGGTTTCACGGGTAAGTTTCACGGGTATGTTTCACGGGTGACGTTTCACGGGTCTAGGTTTCACTGGTAAGTTTCACGGGTCAAGGTTTTACGGGTAAGTTTCACGGGTAAGTTTCACGGGTATGTTTCACGGGTGACGTTTCACGGGTCTAGGTTTCACTGGTAAGTTTCACGGGTCAAGGTTTCACGGGTAAGTTTCACGGGTAAGTTTCACGGGTATGTTTCACGGGTGACGTTTCACGGGTCTAGGTTTCACTGGTAAGTTTCACGGGTCAAGGATTCACGGGTAAGTTTCACGGGTAAGTTTCACGGGTATGTTTCACGGGTGACGTTTCACGGGTCTTGGTTTCACTGGTAAGTTTCACGGGTCAAGGTTTCACGGGTAAGTTTCACGGGTATGTTTCACGGGTGACGTTTCACGGGTCTAGGTTTCACTGGTAAGTTTCACGGGTCAAGGATTCACGGGTAAGTTTCACGGGTAAGTTTCACGGGTATGTTTCTTGGGGGGCGTTTCACGGGTCTTGGTTTCACTGGTAAGTTTCACGGGTCAAGGATTCACGGGTAAGTTTCACGGGTAAGTTTCACGGGTATGTTTCACGGGTGACGTTTCACGGGTCTTGGTTTCACTGGTAAGTTTCACGGGTCAAGGTTTCACGGGTAAGTTTCACGGGTATGTTTCACGGGTGACGTTTCACGGGTCTAGGTTTCACTGGTAAGTTTCACGGGTCAAGGTTTTACGGGTAAGTTTCACGGGTAAGTTTCACGGGTATGTTTCACGGGTGACGTTTCACGGGTCTAGGTTTCACTGGTAAGTTTCACGGGTCAAGGTTTCACGGGTAAGTTTCACGGGTAAGTTTCACGGGTATGTTTCACGGGTGACGTTTCACGGGTCTAGGTTTCACTGGTAAGTTTCACGGGTCAAGGATTCACGGGTAAGTTTCACGGGTAAGTTTCACGGGTATGTTTCACGGGTGACGTTTCACGGGTCTTGGTTTCACTGGTAAGTTTCACGGGTCAAGGTTTCACGGGTAAGTTTCACGGGTATGTTTCACGGGTGACGTTTCACGGGTCTAGGTTTCACTGGTAAGTTTCACGGGTCAAGGTTTTACGGGTAAGTTTCACGGGTAAGTTTCACGGGTATGTTTCACGGGTGACGTTTCACGGGTCTAGGTTTCACTGGTAAGTTTCACGGGTCAAGGTTTCACGGGTAAGTTTCACGGGTATGTTTCACGGGTGACGTTTCACGGGTCTAGGTTTCACTGGTAAGTTTCACGGGTCAAGGATTCACGGGTAAGTTTCACGGGTAAGTTTCACGGGTATGTTTCACGGGTGACGTTTCACGGGTCTTGGTTTCACTGGTAAGTTTCACGGGTCAAGGTTTCACGGGTAAGTTTCACGGGTATGTTTCACGGGTGACGTTTCACGGGTCTAGGTTTCACTGGTAAGTTTCACGGGTCAAGGTTTTACGGGTAAGTTTCACGGGTAAGTTTCACGGGTATGTTTCACGGGTGACGTTTCACGGGTCTAGGTTTCACTGGTAAGTTTCACGGGTCAAGGTTTCACGGGTAAGTTTCACGGGTAAGTTTCACGGGTATGTTTCACGGGTGACGTTTCACGGGTCTAGGTTTCACTGGTAAGTTTCACGGGTCAAGGTTTCACGGGTAAGTTTCACGGGTAAGTTTCACGGGTATGTTTCACGGGTGACGTTTCACGGGTCTAGGTTTCACTGGTAAGTTTCACGGGTCAAGGATTCACGGGTAAGTTTCACGGGTAAGTTTCACGGGTATGTTTCACGGGTGACGTTTCACGGGTCTTGGTTTCACTGGTAAGTTTCACGGGTATGTTTCACGGGTGACGTTACACGGGTCTAGGTTTCACTGGTAAGTTTCACGGGTCAAGGTTTTACGGGTAAGTTTCACGGGTAAGTTTCACGGGTATGTTTCACGGGTGACGTTTCACGGGTCTAGGTTTCACTGGTAAGTTTCACGGGTCAAGGTTTCACGGGTAAGTTTCACGGGTAAGTTTCACGGGTATGTTTCACGGGTGACGTTTCACGGGTCTAGGTTTCACTGGTAAGTTTCACGGGTCAAGGATTCACGGGTAAGTTTCACGGGTAAGTTTCACGGGTATGTTTCACGGGTGACGTTTCACGGGTCTTGGTTTCACTGGTAAGTTTCACGGGTCAAGGTTTCACGGGTAAGTTTCACGGGTATGTTTCACGGGTGACGTTTCACGGGTCTAGGTTTCACTGGTAAGTTTCACGGGTCAAGGTTTTACGGGTAAGTTTCACGGGTAAGTTTCACGGGTATGTTTCACGGGTGACGTTTCACGGGTCTAGGTTTCACTGGTAAGTTTCACGGGTCAAGGTTTCACGGGTAAGTTTCACGGGTAAGTTTCACGGGTATGTTTCACGGGTGACGTTTCACGGGTCTAGGTTTCACTGGTAAGTTTCACGGGTCAAGGATTCACGGGTAAGTTTCACGGGTAAGTTTCACGGGTATGTATCACGGGTGACGTTTCACGGGTCTTGGTTTCACTGGTAAGTTTCACGGGTCAAGGTTTCACGGGTAAGTTTCACGGGTATGTTTCACGGGTGACGTTTCACGGGTCTAGGTTTCACTGGTAAGTTTCACGGGTCAAGGTTTTACGGGTAAGTTTCACGGGTAAGTTTCACGGGTATGTTTCACGGGTGACGTTTCACGGGTCTAGGTTTCACTGGTAAGTTTCACGGGTCAAGGTTTCACGGGTAAGTTTCACGGGTAAGTTTCACGGGTATGTTTCACGGGTGACGTTTCACGGGTCTAGGTTTCACTGGAAAGTTTCACGGATCAAGGTTTCACGGGTAAGTTTCACGGGTAAGTTTCACGGGTAAGTTTTACGGGTATGTTTTACAGGTGACGTTTCACGGGTATAGGTTTCACTGGTAAGTTTCACGGGTCAAGGTTTCACGGGTAAGTTTCACGGGTAAGTTTCACGGGTATGTTTCATGGGTGATGTTTCACGGGTCTAGGTTTTACTGGTAAGTTTCACGGGTCAAGGTTTCACGGGTAAGTTTCACGGGTAAGTTTTACGGGTGACGTTTCACGGGTCTAGGTTTCACTGGTAAGTTTCACGGGTATGTTTCACGGGTGACGTTTCACGGGTCTAGGTTTCACTGGTAAGTTTCACGGGTCAAGGTTTCACGGGTAAGTTTCACGGGTAAGTTTCACGGGTAAGTTTCACGGGTATGTTTCACGGATGACGTTTCACGGGTCTTGGTTTCACTGGTAAGTTTCACGGGTCAAGGTTTCACGGGTAAGTTTCACGGGTAAGTTTTACGGGTATGTTTTACAGGTGACGTTTCACGGGTAAGTTTCACGGGTAAGTTTCACGGGTATGTTTCACGGGTGACGTTTCACGGGTCTAGGTTTCACTGGTAAGTTTCACGGGTCAAGGTTTCACGGGTAAGTTTCACGGGTAAGTTTTACGGGTAAGTTTCACGGGTGACGTTTCACGGGTCTAGGTTTCACTGGAAAGTTTCACGGGTCAAGGATTCACGGGTAAGTTTACGGGTAAGTTTTACGGGTATGTTTCACGGGTGACGTTTCACGGGTCTAGGTTTCACTGGTAAGTTTCACGGGTCAAGGTTTTACGGGTAAGTTTCACGGGTAAGTTTCACGGGTATGTTTCACGGGTGACGTTTCACGGGTCTAGGTTTCACTGGTAAGTTTCACGGGTCAAGGTTTCACGGGTAAGTTTCACGGGTAAGTTTCACGGGTAAGTTTCACGGGTGACGTTTCACGGGTCTAGGTTTCACTGGAAAGTTTCACGGATCATGGTTTCACGGGTAAGTTTCACGGGTAAGTTTCACGGGTAAGTTTTACGGGTATGTTTTACAGGTGACGTTTCACGGGTCTAGGTTTCACTGGTAAGTTTCACGGGTCAAGGTTTCACGGGTAAGTTTCACGGGTAAGTTTCACGGGTATGTTTCATGGGTGATGTTTCACGGGTCTAGGTTTTACTGGTAAGTTTCACGGGTCAAGGTTTCACGGGTAAGTTTCACGGGTAAGTTTCACGGGTAAGTTTCACGGGTGACGTTTCACGGGTCTAGGTTTCACTGGTAAGTTTCACGGGTATGTTTCACGGGTGACGTTTCACGGGTCTAGGTTTCACTGGTAAGTTTCACGGGTCAAGGTTTCCCGGGTAAGTTTCACGGGTATGTTTCACGGATGACGTTTCACGGGTCTTGGTTTCACTGGTAAGTTTCACGGGTCAAGGTTTCACGGGTAAGTTTCACGGGTAAGTTTTACGGGTATGTTTTACAGGTGACGTTTCACGGGTAAGTTTCACGGGTAAGTTTCACGGGTATGTTTCACGGGTGACGTTTCACGGGTCTAGGTTTCACTGGTAAGTTTCACGGGTCAAGGTTTCACGGGTAAGTTTCACGGGTAAGTTTTACGGGTAAGTTTCACGGGTGACGTTTCACGGGTCTAGGTTTCACTGGAAAGTTTCACGGGTCAAGGATTCACGGGTAAGTTTCACGGGTAAGTTTTACGGGTATGTTTTACAGGTGACGTTTCACGGGTCTAGGTTTCACTGGTAAGTTTCACGGGTAAGTTTCACGGGTATGTTTCACGGGTGACGTTTCACGGGTCTAGGTTTTACTGGTAAGTTTCACGGGTCAAGGTTTCACGGGTAAGTTTCACGGGTAAGTTTCACGGGTATGTTTCACGGGTGACGTTTCACGGGTCTAGGTTTCACTAGTAAGTTTCACTTGTCAAGGTTTCACGGGTAAGTTTCACGGGTAAGTTTCACGGGTATGTTTCACGGGTGACGTTTCACGGGTCTAGGTTTCACTGGTAAGTTTCACGGGTCAAGGTTTCACGGGTAAGTTTCACGGGTAAGTTTCACGGGTATGTTTCACGGGTGACGTTTCACGGGTCTAGGTTTCACTGGTAAGTTTAACGGTTCAAGGTTTCACGGGTAAGTTTCACGGGTAAGTTTCACGGGTATGTTTCACGGGTGACGTTTCACGGGTCTAGGTTTCACTGGTAAGTTTCACGGGTCAAGGTTTTACGGGTAAGTTTCACGGGTAAATTTCACGGGTATGTTTCACGGGTGACGTGTCACGGGTCTAGGTTTCACGGGTAAGTTTCACGGGTCAAGGTTTCACGGGTAAGTTTCACGGGTAAGTTTCACGGGTATGTTTCACAAGTGACGTTTCACGGGTCTAGGTTTCACTGGAAAGTTTCACGGGTCAAGGTTTCACGGGTAAGTTTCACGGGTAAGTTTTACGGGTATGTTTTACAGGCGACGTTTCACGGGTCTAGGTTTCACTGGTAAGTTTCACGGGTCTAGGTTTCACGGGTAAGTTTCACGGGTAAGTTTCACGGGTATGTTTCACGGGTGACGTTTCACGGGTCTAGGTTTCACTGGTAAGTTTCACGGGTCAAGGTTTCACGGGTAAGTTTCACGGGTAAATTTCACGGGTATGTTTCACGGGTGACGTTTCACGGGTCTAGGTTTCACTGGTAAGTTTCACAGTTCAAGGTTTTACGGGTAAGTTTCACGGGTAAGTTTCACGGGTATGTTTCACGGGTGACGTTTCACGGGTCTAGGTTTCACTGGTAAGTTTCACGGGTCAAGGTTTCACGGGTAAGTTTCACGGGTAAGTTTTACGGGTAAGTTTCACGGGTGACGTTTCACGGGTACGTTTCACGGGTCTAGGTTTCACTGGTAAGTTTCACGGGTCAAGGTTTCACGGGTAAGTTTCACCGGTAAGTTTCACGGGTATGTTTCACAAGTGACGTTTCACGGGTCTAGGTTTCACTGGAAAGTTTCACGGGTCAAGGTTTCACGGGTAAGTTTCACGGGTAAGTTTTACGGGTATGTTTTACAGGCGACGTTTCACGGGTCTAGGTTTCACTGGTAAGTTTCACGGGTCTAGGTTTCACGGGTAAGTTTCACGGGTAAGTTTCACGGGTATGTTTCATGGGTGATGTTTCACGGGTCTAGGTTTCACTGGTAAGTTTCACGGGTCAAGGTTTCACGGGTAAGTTTCACGGGTAAGTTTCACGGGTAAGTTTTACGGGTATGTTTTACAGGTGACGTTTCACGGGTCTAGGTTTCACTGGTAAGTTTCACGGGTCAAGGTTTCACGGGTAAGTTTCACGGGTAAGTTTCACGGGTATGTTTCATGGGTGATGTTTCACGGGTCTAGGTTTTACTGGTAAGTTTCACGGGTCAAGGTTTCACGGGTAAGTTTCACGGGTAAGTTTCACGGGTGACGTTTCACGGGTCTAGGTTTCACTGGTAAGTTTCACGGGTATGTTTCACGGGTGACGTTTCACGGGTCTAGGTTTCACTGGTAAGTTTCACGGGTCAAGGTTTCACGGGTAAGTTTCACGATTAAGTTTCACGGGTATGTTTCACGGATGACGTTTCACGGGTCTTGGTTTCACTGATAAGTTTCACGGGTCAAGGTTTCACGGGTAAGTTTCACGGGTAAGTTTTACGGGTATGTTTTACAGGTGACGTTTCACGGGTAAGTTTCACGGGTAAGTTTCACGGGTATGTTTCACTGGTGAAGTTTCACGGGTCTTGGTTTCACTGGTAAGTTTCACGGGTCAAGGTTTCACGGGTAAGTTTCACGGGTAAGTTTTACGGGTATGTTTTACAGGTGACGTTTCACGGGTAAGTTTCACGGGTAAGTTTCACGGGTATGTTTCACGGGTGAAGTTTCACGGGTCTAGGTTTCACTGGTAAGTTTCACGGGTCAAGGTTTCACGGGTAAGTTTCACGGGTAAGTTTTACGGGTAAGTTTCACGGGTGACGTTTCACGGGTCTAGGTTTCACTGGAAAGTTTCACGGGTCAAGGTTTCACGGGTAAGTTTCACGGGTAAGTTTCACGGGTAAGTTTTACGGGTATGTTTTACAGGTGACGTTTCACGGGTCTAGGTTTCACTGGTAAGTTTCACGGGTCAACGTTTCACGGGTAAGTTTCACGGGTAAGTTTCACGGGTATGTTTCATGGGTGATGTTTCACGGGTCTAGGTTTTACTGGTAAGTTTCACGGGTCAAGGTTTCACGGGTAAGTTTCACGGGTAAGTTTCACGGGTGACGTTTCACGGGTCTAGGTTTCACTGGTAAGTTTCACGGGTATGTTTCACGGGTGACGTTTCACGGGTCTAGGTTTCACTGGTAAGTTTCACGGGTCAAGGTTTCACGGGTAAGTTTCACGGGTAAGTTTCACGGGTATGTTTCACGGATGACGTTTCACGGGTCTTGGTTTCACTGGTAAGTTTCACGGGTCAAGGTTTCACGGGTAAGTTTCACGGGTAAGTTTTACGGGTATGTTTTACAGGTAAAGTTTCACGGGTAAGTTTCACGGGTAAGTTTTACGGGTATGTTTCACGGGTGACGTTTCACGGGTCAAGGTTTCACTGGTAAGTTTCACGGGTCAAGGTTTCACGGGTAAGTTTCACGGGTAAGTTTTACGGGTAAGTTTCACGGGTGACGTTTCACGGGTCTAGGTTTCACTGGAAAGTTTCACGGGTCAAGGATTCACGGGTAAGTTTCACGGGTAAGTTTTACGGGTATGTTTTACAGGTGACGTTTCACGGGTCTAGGTTTCACTGGTAAGTTTCACGGGTCAAGGTTTCACGGGTAAGATTCACGGGTAAGTTTCACGGGTATATTTCATGGGTGATGTTTCACGGGTCTAGGTTTCACTGGTAAGTTTCACGGGTCAAGGTTTTACGGGTAAGTTTCACGGGTAAGTTTCACGGGTATGTTTCACGGGTGACGTTTCACGGGTCTAGGTTTCGCTGGTAAGTTTCACGGGTCAAGGTTTCACGGGTAAGTTTCACGGGTAAGTTTCACGGGTATGTTTCACGGGTGACATTTCACGGGTCTAGGTTTCACTGGTAAGTTTCACGGGTCAAGGTTTCACGGGTAAGTTTCACGGGTAAGTTTCACGGGTATGTTTCACGGGTGAAGTTTCACGGGTGACGTTTCACGGGTCTAGGTTTCACTCGTAAGTTTCACGGGTCAAGGTTTTACGGGTAAGTTTCACGGGTAAGTTTCACGGGTATGTTTCACGGGTGACGTTTCACGGGTCTAGGTTTCACTGGTAAGTTTCACGGGTCAAGGTTTCACGGGTAAGTTTCACGGGTAAGTTTTACGGGTAAGTTTCAAGGGTGACGTTTCACGGGTGACGTTTCACGGGTCTAGGTTTCAATGGTAAGTTTCACGGGTCAAGGTGTCACGGGTAAGTTTCACGGGTAAGTTTCACGGGTATGTTTCACGGGTGACGTTTTACGGGTCTAGGTTTCACTGGTAAGTTTCACGGGTCAAGGTTTCACGGGTAAGTTTCACGGGTAAGTTTCACGGGTATGTTTCACGGGTGACGTTTCACGGGTCTAGGTTTCACTAGTAAGTTTCACTTGTCAAGGTTTTACGGGTAAGTTTCACGGGTATGTTTCACGGGTGACGTTTCACGGGTCTAGGTTTCACTGGTAAGTTTCACGGGTCAAGGTTTCACGGGTAAGATTCACGGGTAAGTTTTACGGGTAAGTTTCACGGGTGACGTTTCACGGGTCTGGGTTTCACTGGAAAGTTTCACGGGTCAAGGATTCACGGGTAAGTTTCACGAATAAGTTTTACGGGTATGTTTCACGGGTGACGTTTCACGGGTCTAGGTTTCACTGGTAAGTTTCACGGGTCAAGGTTTTACGGGTAAGTTTCACGGGTAAGTTTCACGGGTATGTTTCACGGGTGACGTTTCACGGGTCTAGGTTTCACTGGTAAGTTTCACGGGTCAAGGTTTCACGGGTAAGTTTCACGGGTAAGTTTCACGGGTAAGTTTCACGGGTGACGTTTCACGGGTCTAGGTTTCACTGGAAAGTTTCACGGATCATGGTTTCACGGGTAAGTTTCACGGGTAAGTTTCACGGGTAAGTTTCACGGGTAAGTTTTACGAGTATGTTTTACAGGTGACGTTTCACGGGTCTAGGTTTCACTGGTAAGTTTCACGGGTCAAGGTTTCACGGGTAAGTTTCACGGGTAAGTTTCACGGGTATGTTTCATGGGTGATGTTTCACGGGTCTAGGTTTTACTGGTAAGTTTCACGGGTCAAGGTTTCACGGGTAAGTTTCACGGGTAAGTTTCACGGGTGACGTTTCACGGGTCTAGGTTTCACTGGTAAGTTTCACGGGTATGTTTCACGGGTGACGTTTCACGGGTCTAGGTTTCACTGGTAAGTTTCACGGGTCAAGGTTTTACGGGTAAGTTTCACGGGTAAATTTCACGGGTATGTTTCACGGGTGACGTGTCACGGGTCTAGGTTTCACGGGTAAGTTTCACGGGTCAAGGTTTCACGGGTAAGTTTCACGGGTAAGTTTCACGGGTATGTTTCACAAGTGACGTTTCACGGGTCTAGGTTTCACTGGAAAGTTTCACGGGTCAAGGTTTCACGGGTAAGTTTCACGGGTAAGTTTTACGGGTATGTTTTACAGGCGACGTTTCACGGGTCTAGGTTTCACTGGTAAGTTTCACGGGTCTAGGTTTCACGGGTAAGTTTCACGGGTAAGTTTCACGGGTATGTTTCACGGGTGACGTTTCACGGGTCTAGGTTTCACTGGTAAGTTTCACGGGTCAAGGTTTCACGGGTAAGTTTCACGGGTAAATTTCACGGGTATGTTTCACGGGTGACGTTTCACGGGTCTAGGTTTCACTGGTAAGTTTCACAGTTCAAGGTTTTACGGGTAAGTTTCACGGGTAAGTTTCACGGGTATGTTTCACGGGTGACGTTTCACGGGTCTAGGTTTCACTGGTAAGTTTCACGGGTCAAGGTTTCACGGGTAAGTTTCACGGGTAAGTTTTACGGGTAAGTTTCACGGGTGACGTTTCACGGGTACGTTTCACGGGTCTAGGTTTCACTGGTAAGTTTCACGGGTCAAGGTTTCACGGGTAAGTTTCACCGGTAAGTTTCACGGGTATGTTTCACAAGTGACGTTTCACGGGTCTAGGTTTCACTGGAAAGTTTCACGGGTCAAGGTTTCACGGGTAAGTTTCACGGGTAAGTTTTACGGGTATGTTTTACAGGCGACGTTTCACGGGTCTAGGTTTCACTGGTAAGTTTCACGGGTCTAGGTTTCACGGGTAAGTTTCACGGGTATGTTTCATGGGTGATGTTTCACGGGTCTAGGTTTCACTGGTAAGTTTCACGGGTCAAGGTTTCACGGGTAAGTTTCACGGGTAAGTTTCACGGGTAAGTTTTACGGGTATGTTTTACAGGTGACGTTTCACGGGTCTAGGTTTCACTGGTAAGTTTCACGGGTCAAGGTTTCACGGGTAAGTTTCACGGGTAAGTTTCACGGGTATGTTTCATGGGTGATGTTTCACGGGTCTAGGTTTTACTGGTAAGTTTCACGGGTCAAGGTTTCACGGGTAAGTTTCACGGGTAAGTTTCACGGGTGACGTTTCACGGGTCTAGGTTTCACTGGTAAGTTTCACGGGTATGTTTCACGGGTGACGTTTCACGGGTCTAGGTTTCACTGGTAAGTTTCACGGGTCAAGGTTTCACGGGTAAGTTTCACGGGTAAGTTTCACGGGTATGTTTCACGGATGACGTTTCACGGGTCTTGGTTTCACTGGTAAGTTTCACGGGTCAAGGTTTCACGGGTAAGTTTCACGGGTAAGTTTTACGGGTATGTTTTACAGGTGACGTTTCACGGGTAAGTTTCACGGGTAAGTTTTACGGGTATGTTTCACGGGTGACGTTTCACGGGTCTAGGTTTCACTGGTAAGTTTCACGGGTCAAGGTTTCACGGGTAAGTTTCACGGGTAAGTTTTACGGGTAAGTTTCACGGGTGACGTTTCACGGGTCTAGGTTTCACTGGAAAGTTTCACGGGTCAAGGATTCACGGGTAAGTTTCACGGGTAAGTTTTACGGGTATGTTTTACAGGTGACGTTTCACGGGTCTAGGTTTCACTGGTAAGTTTCACGGGTCAAGGTTTCACGGGTAAGATTCACGGGTAAGTTTCACGGGTATGTTTCATGGGTGATGTTTCACGGGTCTAGGTTTCACTGGTAAGTTTCACGGGTCAAGGTTTTACGGGTAAGTTTCACGGGTAAGTTTCACGGGTATGTTTCACGGGTGACGTTTCACGGGTCTAGGTTTCGCTGGTAAGTTTCACGGGTCAAGGTTTCACGGGTAAGTTTCACGGGTAAGTTTCACGGGTATGTTTCACGGGTGACATTTCACGGGTCTAGGTTTCACTGGTAAGTTTCACGGGTCAAGGTTTCACGGGTAAGTTTCACGGGTAAGTTTCACGGGTATGTTTCACGGGTGAAGTTTCACGGGTGACGTTTCACGGGTCTAGGTTTCACTCGTAAGTTTCACGGGTCAAGGTTTTACGGGTAAGTTTCACGGGTAAGTTTCACGGGTATGTTTCACGGGTGACGTTTCACGGGTCTAGGTTTCACTGGTAAGTTTCACGGGTCAAGGTTTCACGGGTAAGTTTCACGGGTAAGTTTTACGGGTAAGTTTCAAGGGTGACGTTTCACGGGTGACGTTTCACGGGTCTAGGTTTCACTGGTAAGTTTCACGGGTCAAGGTGTCACGGGTAAGTTTCACGGGTATGTTTCACGGGTGACGTTTCACGGGTCTAGGTTTCACTGGAAAGTTTCACGGGTCAAGGTCTCACGGGTAAGTTTCACGGGTAAGTTTTACGGGTATGTTTTACAGGCGACGTTTCACGGGTCTAGGTTTCACTGGTAAGTTTCACGGGTCTAGGTTTCACGGGTAAGTTTCACGGGTAAGTTTCACGGGTATGTTTCATGGGTGATGTTTCACGGGTCTAGGTTTCACTGGTAAGTTTCACGGGTCAAGGTTTCACGGGTAAGTTTCACGGGTAAGTTTCACGGGTATGTTTTACGGGTGACGTTTCACGGGTCTAGGTTTCACTGGTAAGTTTTACGTGTCAAGGTTTCACGGGTAAGTTTCACGGGTAAGTTTCACAGGTATGTTTCACGGGTGACGTTTCACGGGTCTAGGTTTCACTGGTAAGTTTCACGGGTCAAGGTTTCACGGGTAAGTTTCACGGGTAAGTTTCACGGGTATGTTTCACGGGTGACGTTTCACGGGTCTAGGTTTCACTGGTAAGTTTCACGGGTCAAGGTTTCACGGGTAAGTTTCACGGGTAAGTTTTACGGGTAAGTTTCAAGGGTGACGTTTCACGGGTGACGTTTCACGGGTCTAGGTTTCACTGGTAAGTTTCACGGGTCAAGGTGTCACGGGTAAGTTTCACGGGTAAGTTTCACGGGTATGTTTCACGGGTGACGTTTCACGGGTCTAGGTTTCACTGGTAAGTTTCACGGGTCAAGGTTTCACGGGTAAGTTTCACGGGTAAGTTTCACGGGTATGTTTCACGGGTGACGTTTCACGGGTCTAGGTTTCACTAGTAAGTTTCACTTGTCAAGGTTTTACGGGTAAGTTTCACGGGTAAGTTTCACGGGTATGTTTCACGGGTGACGTTTCACGGGTCTAGGTTTCACTGGTAAGTTTCACGGGTCAAGGTTTCACGGGTAAGTTTCACGGGTAAGTTTTACGGGTAAGTTTCACGGGTGACGTTTCACGGGTCTGGGTTTCACTGGAAAGTTTCACGGGTCAAGGATTCACGGGTAAGTTTCACGGGTAAGTTTTACAGGTATGTTTCACGGGTGACGTTTCACGGGTCTAGGTTTCACTGGTAAGTTTCACGGGTCAAGGTTTTACGGGTAAGTTTCACGGGTAAGTTTCACGGGTATGTTTCACGGGTGACGTTTCACGGGTCTAGGTTTCACTGGTAAGTTTCACGGGTCAAGGTTTCACGGGTAAGTTTCACGGGTAAGTTTCACGGGTAAGTTTCACGGGTGACGTTTCACGGGTCTAGGTTTCACTGGAAAGTTTCACGGATCATGGTTTCACGGGTAAGTTTCACGGGTAAGTTTCACGGGTAAGTTTTACGAGTATGTTTTACAGGTGACGTTTCACGGGTCTAGGTTTCACTGGTAAGTTTCACGGGTCAAGGTTTCACGGGTAAGTTTCACGGGTAAGTTTCACGGGTATGTTTCATGGGTGATGTTTCACGGGTCTAGGTTTTACTGGTAAGTTTCACGGGTCAAGGTTTCACGGGTAAGTTTCACGGGTAAGTTTCACGGGTAAGTTTCACGGGTGACGTTTCACGGGTCTAGGTTTCACTGGTAAGTTTCACGGGTATGTTTCACGGGTGACGTTTCACGGGTCTAGGTTTCACTGGTAAGTTTCACGGGTCAAGGTTTTACGGGTAAGTTTCACGGGTAAATTTCACGGGTATGTTTCACGGGTGACGTGTCACGGGTCTAGGTTTCACGGGTAAGTTTCACGGGTCAAGGTTTCACGGGTAAGTTTCACGGGTAAGTTTCACGGGTATGTTTCACAAGTGACGTTTCACGGGTCTAGGTTTCACTGGAAAGTTTCACGGGTCAAGGTTTCACGGGTAAGTTTCACGGGTAAGTTTTACGGGTATGTTTTACAGGCGACGTTTCACGGGTCTAGGTTTCACTGGTAAGTTTCACGGGTCTAGGTTTCACGGGTAAGTTTCACGGGTAAGTTTCACGGGTATGTTTCACGGGTGACGTTTCACGGGTCTAGGTTTCACTGGTAAGTTTCACGGGTCAAGGTTTCACGGGTAAGTTTCACGGGTAAATTTCACGGGTATGTTTCACGGGTGACGTTTCACGGGTCTAGGTTTTACTGGTAAGTTTCACAGTTCAAGGTTTTACGGGTAAGTTTCACGGGTAAGTTTCACGGGTATGTTTCACGGGTGACGTTTCACGGGTCTAGGTTTCACTGGTAAGTCTCACGGGTCAAGGTTTCACGGGTAAGTTTCACGGGTAAGTTTTACGGGTAAGTTTCACGGGTGACGTTTCACGGGTACGTTTCACGGGTCTAGGTTTCACTGGTAAGTTTCACGGGTCAAGGTTTCACGGGTAAGTTTCACCGGTAAGTTTCACGGGTATGTTTCACAAGTGACGTTTCACGGGTCTAGGTTTCACTGGAAAGTTTCACGGGTCAAGGTTTCACGGGTAAGTTTCACGGGTAAGTTTTACGGGTATGTTTTACAGGCGACGTTTCACGGGTCTAGGTTTCACTGGTAAGTTTCACGGGTCTAGGTTTCACGGGTAAGTTTCACGGGTAAGTTTCACGGGTATGTTTCATGGGTGATGTTTCACGGGTCTAGGTTTCACTGGTAAGTTTCACGGGTCAAGGTTTCACGGGTAAGTTTCACGGGTAAGTTTTACGGGTATGTTTTACAGGTGACGTTTCACGGGTCTAGGTTTCACTGGTAAGTTTCACGGGTCAAGGTTTCACGGGTAAGTTTCACGGGTAAGTTTCACGGGTATGTTTCATGGGTGATGTTTCACGGGTCTAGGTTTTACTGGTAAGTTTCACGGGTCAAGGTTTCACGGGTAAGTTTCACGGGTAAGTTTCACGGGTGACGTTTCACGGGTCTAGGTTTCACTGGTAAGTTTCACGGGTATGTTTCACGGGTGACGTTTCACGGGTCTAGGTTTCACTGGTAAGTTTCACGGGTCAAGGTTTCACGGGTAAGTTTCACGGGTAAGTTTCACGGGTCTAGGTTTCACTGGTAAGTTTCACGGGTATGTTTCACGGGTGACGTTTCACGGGTCTAGGTTTCACTGGTAAGTTTCACGGGTCAAGGTTTTACGGGTAAGTTTCACGGGTAAATTTCACGGGTATGTTTCACGGGTGACGTGTCACGGGTCTAGGTTTCACGGGTAAGTTTCACGGGTCAAGGTTTCACGGGTAAGTTTCACGGGTAAGTTTCACGGGTAAGTTTCACGGGTAAGTTTCACGGGTGACGTTTCACGGGTCTAGGTTTCACTGGAAAGTTTCACGGATCATGGTTTCACGGGTAAGTTTCACGGGTAAGTTTCACGGGTAAGTTTTACGAGTATGTTTTACAGGTGACGTTTCACGGGTCTAGGTTTCACTGGTAAGTTTCACGGGTCAAGGTTTCACGGGTAAGTTTCACGGGTAAGTTTTACGGGTAAGTTTCACGGGTGACGTTTCACGGGTCTGGGTTTCACTGGAAAGTTTCACGGGTAAGTTTCACGGGTAAGTTTTACGGGTATGTTTCACGGGTGACGTTTCACGGGTCTAGGTTTCACTGGTAAGTTTCACGGGTCAAGGTTTTACGGGTAAGTTTCACGGGTAAGTTTCACGGGTATGTTTCACGGGTGACGTTTCACGGGTCTAGGTTTCACTGGTAAGTTTCACGGGTCAAGGTTTCACGGGTAAGTTTCACGGGTAAGTTTCACGGGTAAGTTTCACGGGTATGTTTTACGGGTGACGTTTCACGGGTCTAGGTTTCACTGGTAAGTTTCACGGGTCAAGGTTTCACGGGTAAGTTTCACGGGTAAGTTTTACGGGTAAGTTTCACGGGTGACGTTTCACGGGTCTGGGTTTCACTGGAAAGTTTCACGGGTCAAGGATTCACGGGTAAGTTTCACGGGTAAGTTTTACGGGTATGTTTCACGGGTGACGTTTCACGGGTCTAGGTTTCACTGGTAAGTTTCACGGGTCAAGGTTTTACGGGTAAGTTTCACGGGTAAGTTTCACGGGTATGTTTCACGGGTGACGTTTCACGGGTCTAGGTTTCACTGGTAAGTTTCACGGGTCAAGGTTTCACGGGTAAGTTTCACGGGTAAGTTTCACGGGTAAGTTTCACGGGTGACGTTTCACGGGTCTAGGTTTCACTGGAAAGTTTCACGGATCATGGTTTTACGGGTAAGTTTCACGGGTAAGTTTCACGGGTAAGTTTTACGAGTATGTTTTACAGGTGACGTTTCACGGGTCTAGGTTTCACTGGTAAGTTTCACGGGTCAAGGTTTCACGGGTAAGTTTCACGGGTAAGTTTCACGGGTATGTTTCATGGGTGATGTTTCACGGGTCTAGGTTTTACTGGTAAGTTTCACGGGTCAAGGTTTCACGGGTAAGTTTCACGGGTAAGTTTCACGGGTAAGTTTCACGGGTGACGTTTCACGGGTCTAGGTTTCACTGGTAAGTTTCACGGGTATGTTTCACGGGTGACGTTTCACGGGTCTAGGTTTCACTGGTAAGTTTCACGGGTCAAGGTTTTACGGGTAAGTTTCACGGGTAAATTTCACGGGTATGTTTCACGGGTGACGTGTCACGGGTCTAGGTTTCACGGGTAAGTTTCACGGGTCAAGGTTTCACGGGTAAGTTTCACGGGTAAGTTTCACGGGTATGTTTCACAAGTGACGTTTCACGGGTCTAGGTTTCACTGGAAAGTTTCACGGGTCAAGGTTTCACGGGTAAGTTTCACGGGTAAGTTTTACGGGTATGTTTTACAGGCGACGTTTCACGGGTCTAGGTTTCACTGGTAAGTTTCACGGGTCTAGGTTTCACGGGTAAGTTTCACGGGTAAGTTTCACGGGTATGTTTCACGGGTGACGTTTCACGGGTCTAGGTTTCACTGGTAAGTTTCACGGGTCAAGGTTTCACGGGTAAGTTTCACGGGTAAATTTCACGGGTATGTTTCACGGGTGACGTTTCACGGGTCTAGGTTTCACTGGTAAGTTTCACAGTTCAAGGTTTTACGGGTAAGTTTCACGGGTAAGTTTCACGGGTATGTTTCACGGGTGACGTTTCACGGGTCTAGGTTTCACTGGTAAGTTTCACGGGTCAAGGTTTCACGGGTAAGTTTCACGGGTAAGTTTTACGGGTAAGTTTCACGGGTGACGTTTCACGGGTACGTTTCACGGGTCTAGGTTTCACTGGTAAGTTTCACGGGTCAAGGTTTCACGGGTAAGTTTCACCGGTAAGTTTCACGGGTATGTTTCACAAGTGACGTTTCACGGGTCTAGGTTTCACTGGAAAGTTTCACGGGTCAAGGTTTCACGGGTAAGTTTCACGGGTAAGTTTTACGGGTATGTTTTACAGGCGACGTTTCACGGGTCTAGGTTTCACTGGTAAGTTTCACGGGTCTAGGTTTCACGGGTAAGTTTCACGGGTAAGTTTCACGGGTATGTTTCATGGGTGATGTTTCACGGGTCTAGGTTTCACTGGTAAGTTTCACGGGTCAAGGTTTCACGGGTAAGTTTCACGGGTAAGTTTCACGGGTAAGTTTTACGGGTATGTTTTACAGGTGACGTTTCACGGGTCTAGGTTTCACTGGTAAGTTTCACGGGTCAAGGTTTCACGGGTAAGTTTCACGGGTAAGTTTCACGGGTATGTTTCATGGGTGATGTTTCACGGGTCTAGGTTTTACTGGTAAGTTTCACGGGTCAAGGTTTCACGGGTAAGTTTCACGGGTAAGTTTCACGGGTGACGTTTCACGGGTCTAGGTTTCACTGGTAAGTTTCACGGGTATGTTTCACGGGTGACGTTTCACGGGTCTAGGTTTCACTGGTAAGTTTCACGGGTCAAGGTTTCACGGGTAAGTTTCACGGGTAAGTTTCACGGGTATGTTTCACGGATGACGTTTCACGGGTCTTGGTTTCACTGGTAAGTTTCACGGGTCAAGGTTTCACGGGTAAGTTTCACGGGTAAGTTTTACGGGTATGTTTTACAGGTGACGTTTCACGGGTAAGTTTCACGGGTAAGTTTCACGGGTATGTTTCACTGGTGAAGTTTCACGGGTCTTGGTTTCACTGGTAAGTTTCACGGGTCAAGGTTTCACGGGTAAGTTTCACGGGTAAGTTTTACGGGTATGTTTTACAGGTGACGTTTCACGGGTAAGTTTCACGGGTAAGTTTCACGGGTATGTTTCACGGGTGAAGTTTCACGGGTCTAGGTTTCACTGGTAAGTTTCACGGGTCAAGGTTTCACGGGTAAGTTTCACGGGTAAGTTTTACGGGTAAGTTTCACGGGTGACGTTTCACGGGTCTAGGTTTCACTGGAAAGTTTCACGGGTCAAGGTTTCACGGGTAAGTTTCACGGGTAAGTTTCACGAGTAAGTTTCACGGGTATGTTTTACAGGTGACGTTTCACGGGTCTAGGTTTCACTGGTAAGTTTCACGGGTCAACGTTTCACGGGTAAGTTTCACGGGTATGTTTCATGGGTGATGTTTCACGGGTCTAGGTTTTACTGGTAAGTTTCACGGGTCAAGGTTTCACGGGTAAGTTTCACGGGTAAGTTTCACGGGTGACGTTTCACGGGTCTAGGTTTCACTGGTAAGTTTCACGGGTATGTTTCACGGGTATGTTTTACAGGTGACGTTTCACGGGTCTAGGTTTCACTGGTAAGTTTCACGGGTCAAGGTTTCACGGGTAAGATTCACGGGTAAGTTTCACGGGTATGTTTCATGGGTGATGTTTTACGGGTCTAGGTTTCACTGGTAAGTTTCACGGGTCAAGGTTTTACGGGTAAGTTTCACGGGTAAGTTTCACGGGTATGTTTCACGGGTGACGTTTCACGGGTCTAGGTTTCGCTGGTAAGTTTCACGGGTCAAGGTTTCACGGGTAAGTTTCACGGGTAAGTTTCACGGGTATGTTTCACGGGTGACATTTCACGGGTCTAGGTTTCACTGGTAAGTTTCACGGGTCAAGGTTTCACGGGTAAGTTTCACGGGTAAGTTTCACGGGTATGTTTCACGGGTGAAGTTTCACGGGTGACGTTTCACGGGTCTAGGTTTCACTCGTAAGTTTCACGGGTCAAGGTTTTACGGGTAAGTTTCACGGGTAAGTTTCACGGGTATGTTTCACGGGTGACGTTTCACGGGTCTAGGTTTCACTGGTAAGTTTCACGGGTCAAGGTTTCACGGGTAAGTTTCACGGGTAAGTTTTACGGGTAAGTTTCAAGGGTGACGTTTCACGGGTGACGTTTCACGGGTCTAGGTTTCACTGGTAAGTTTCACGGGTCAAGGTGTCACGGGTAAGTTTCACGGGTATGTTTCACGGGTGACGTTTCACGGGTCTAGGTTTCACTGGAAAGTTTCACGGGTCAAGGTCTCACGGGTAAGTTTCACGGGTAAGTTTTACGGGTATGTTTTACAGGCGACGTTTCACGGGTCTAGGTTTCACTGGTAAGTTTCACGGGTCTAGGTTTCACGGGTAAGTTTCACGGGTAAGTTTCACGGGTATGTTTCATGGGTGATGTTTCACGGGTCTAGGTTTCACTGGTAAGTTTCACGGGTCAAGGTTTCACGGGTAAGTTTCACGGGTAAGTTTCACGGGTATGTTTTACGGGTGACGTTTCACGGGTCTAGGTTTCACTGGTAAGTTTTACGGGTCAAGGTTTCACGGGTAAGTTTCACGGGTAAGTTTCACAGGTATGTTTCACGGGTGACGTTTCACGGGTCTAGGTTTCACTGGTAAGTTTCACGGGTCAAGGTTTCACGGGTAAGTTTCACGGGTAAGTTTCACGGGTATGTTTCACGGGTGACGTTTCACGGGTCTAGGTTTCACTGGTAAGTTTCACGGGTCAAGGTTTCACTGGTAAGTTTCACGGGTCAAGGTTTCACGGGTAAGTTTCACGGGTAAGTTTCACGGGTCTAGGTTTCACTGGTAAGTTTCACGGGTCAAGGTTTCACGGGTAAGTTTCACGGGTAAGTTTTACGGGTAAGTTTCACGGGTGACGTTTCACGGGTCTAGGTTTTACTGGTAAGTTTCACGGGTCAAGGTTTCACGGGTAAGTTTCACGGGTAAGTTTCACGGGTAAGTTTCACGGGTGACCTTTCACGGGTCTTGGTTTCACTGGTAAGTTTCACGGGTCAAGGTTTCACGGGTAAGTTTCACGGGTAAATTTCACGGGTATGTTTCACGGGTGACGTTTCACGGGTCTAGGTTTCACTGGTAAGTTTCACGGGTCAAGGTTTCACGGGTAAGTTTCACAGGTAAGTTTCACGGGTATGTTTCACGGGTGACGTTTCACGGGTCTAGGTTTCACTGGTAAGTTTCACGGGTCAAGGTTTCACGGGTAAGTTTCACGGGTAAGTTTCACGGGTATGTTTCACGGGTGACGTTTCACGGGTCTAGGTTTCACTGGTAAGTTTCACGGATCAAGGTTTCACGGGTAAGTTTCACGGGTAAGTTTCACGGGTATGTTTCACGGGTGTCGTTTCACGGGTCTAGGTTTCACTGGTAAGTTTCACGGGTCAAGGTTTTACGGGTAAGTTTCACGGGTAAGTTTTACGGGTAAGTTTCACGGGTGACGTTTCACGGGTCTAGGTTTCACTGGTAAGTTTCACGGGTCAAGGTTTCACGGGTAAGTTTCACGGGTAAGTTTCACGGGTATGTTTCACGGGTGACGTTTCACGGGTCTAGGTTTCACTGGTAAGTTTCACGGGTCAAGGTTTCACGGGTAAGTTTCACGGGTAAGTTTCACGGGTATGTTTCACGGGTGACGTTTCACGGGTCTAGGTTTCACTGGTAAGTTTCACGGGTCAAGGTTTTACGGGTAAGTTTCACGGGTTTGTTTCACGGGTGACGTTTCACGGGTCTAGGTTTCACTGGTAAGTTTTACGGGTCAAGGTTTCACGGGTAAGTTTCACGGGTAAGTTTTACGGGTAAGTTTCACGGGTGACGTTTCACGGGTGACGTTTCACGGGTCTAGGTTTCACTGGTAAGTTTCACGGGTCAAGGTTTCACGGGTAAGTTTCACGGGTCAAGGTTTCACGGGTAAGTTTCACGGGTAAGTTTTACGGGTATGTTTTACAGGCGACGTTTCACGGGTCTAGGTTTCACTGGTAAGTTTCACAGGGTCTAGGTTTCACGGGTAAGTTTCACGGGTCAAGGTTTCACGGGTAAGTTTCACGGGTAAGTTTCACGGGTATGTTTCACGGGTGACGTTTCACGGGTCTAGGTTTCACTGGTAAGTTTTACGGATGACGTTTCACGGGTCTAGGTTTCACTGGTAAGTTTCACGGGTCAAGGTTTCACGGGTAAGTTTCACGGGTAAGTTTCACGGGTATGTTTCACGGGTGACGTTTCACGGGTCTAGGTTTCACTGGTAAGTTTCACGGGTCAAGGTTTCAATGGTAAGTTTCACGGGTAAGTTTCACGGGTATGTTTCACGGGTGACGTTTCTCGGGTCTTGGTTTCACTGGTAAGTTTCACGGGTCAAGGTTTCACGGGTAAGTTTCACGGGTAACTTTCACGGGTATGTTTCACGGGTGACGTTTCACGGGTCTAGGTTTCACTGGTAAGTTTCACTGGTCAAGGTTTCACGGGTAAGTTTCACGGGTAAGTTTCACGGGTATGTTTCACGGGTGACGTTTCACGGGTCTAGGTTTCACTGGTAAGTTTCACGGGTCAAGGTTTCACGGGTAAGTTTCACGGGTAAGTTTCACGGTTATGTTTCACGGGTGACGTTTCACGGGTCTAGGTTTCACTGGTAAGTTTCACGGGTCAAGGTTTCACGGGTAAGTTTTACGGGTAAGTTTCACGGGTAAGTTTCACAGGTGACCTTTCACGGGTCTAGGTTTCACTGGTAAGTTTCACGGGTCAAGGTTTCACGGGTAAGTTTCACGGGTAAGTTTCACGGGTATGTTTCACGGGTGACGTTTCACGGGTCTAGGTTTCACTGGTAAGTTTCACGGGTCAAGGTTTCACGGGTAAGTTTTACGGGTAAGTTTCACGGGTAAGTTTCACGGGTGACGTTTCACGGGTCTAGGTTTCACTGGTAAGTTTCACGGGTCAAGGTTTCACGGGTAAGTTTCACGGGTAAGTTTCTCGGGTATGTTTCACGGGTGACGTTTCACGGGTCTAGGTTTCACTGGTAAGTTTCACGGGTCAAGGTTTCACGGGTAAGTTTCACGGGTAAGTTTCACTGGTATGTTTCACGGGTGACGTTTCCCGGGTCTAGGTTTCACTGGTAAGTTTCACGGGTCTAGGTTTCACTGGTAAGTTTCACGGGTCTAGGTTTCACGGGTAAGTTTCACGGGTAAGTTTCACGGGTATGTTTCATGGGTGATGTTTCACGGGTCTAGGTTTCACTGGTAAGTTTCACGGGTCAAGGTTTCACGGGTAAGTTTCACGGGTAAGTTTCACGGGTAAGTTTTACGGGTATGTTTTACAGGTGACGTTTCACGGGTCTAGGTTTCACTGGTAAGTTTCACGGGTCAAGGTTTCACGGGTAAGTTTCACGGGTAAGTTTCACGGGTATGTTTCATGGGTGATGTTTCACGGGTCTAGGTTTTACTGGTAAGTTTCACGGGTCAAGGTTTCACGGGTAAGTTTCACGGGTAAGTTTCACGGGTGACGTTTCACGGGTCTAGGTTTCACTGGTAAGTTTCACGGGTATGTTTCACGGGTGACGTTTCACGGGTCTAGGTTTCACTGGTAAGTTTCACGGGTCAAGGTTTCACGGGTAAGTTTCACGGGTAAGTTTCACGGGTAAGTTTCACGGGTATGTTTCACGGATGACGTTTCACGGGTCTTGGTTTCACTGGTAAGTTTCACGGGTCAAGGTTTCACGGGTAAGTTTCACGGGTAAGTTTTACGGGTATGTTTTACAGGTGACGTTTCACGGGTAAATTTCACGGGTAAGTTTCACGGGTATGTTTCACGGGTGAAGTTTCACGGGTCTTGGTTTCACTGGTAAGTTTCACGGGTCAAGGTTTCACGGGTAAGTTTCACGGGTAAGTTTTACGGGTATGTTTTACAGGTGACGTTTCACGGGTAAGTTTCACGGGTAAGTTTCACGGGTATGTTTCACGGGTGAAGTTTCACGGGTCTAGGTTTCACTGGTAAGTTTCACGGGTCAAGGTTTCACAAGTAAGTTTCACGGGTAAGTTTTACGGGTAAGTTTCACGGGTGACGTTTCACGGGTCTAGGTTTCACTGGAAAGTTTCACGGGTCAAGGATTCACGAATAAGTTTCACGGGTAAGTTTTACGGGTATGTTTTACAGGTGACGTTTCACGGGTCTAGGTTTCACTGGTAAGTTTCACGGGTCAAGGTTTCACGGGTAAGATTCACGGGTAAGTTTCACGGGTATGTTTCATGGGTGATGTTTCACGGGTCTAGGTTTTACTGGTAAGTTTCACGGGTCAAGGTTTTACGGGTAAGTTTCACGGGTAAGTTTCACGGGTATGTTTCACGGGTGACGTTTCACGGGTCTAGGTTTCACTGGTAAGTTTCACGGGTCAAGGTTTCACGGGTAAGTTTCACGGGTAAGTTTCACGGGTATGTTTCACGGGTGACGTTTCACGGGTCTAGGTTTCACTAGTAAGTTTCACGGGTCAAGGTTTCACGGGTAAGTTTCACGGGTAAGTTTCACGGGTATGTTTTATGGGTGATGTTTCACGGGTCTAGGTTTTACTGGTAAGTTTCACGGGTCAAGGTTTAACGGGTAAGTTTCACGGGTAAGTTTCACGGGTGACGTTTCACGGGTCTAGGTTTCACTGGTAAGTTTCACGGGTATGTTTCACGGGTAAGTTTTACGGGTATGTTTTACAGGTGATGTTTCACGGGTAAGTTTTACGGGTAAGATTCACGGGTCTAGGTTTCACTGGTAAGTTTCACGGGTCAAGGTTTCACGGGTAAGTTTCACGGGTAAGTTTCACGGGTATGTTTCACGGGTGACGTTTCACGGGTCTAGGTTTCACTGGAAAGTTTCACGGATCAAGGTTTCACGGGTAAGTTTCACGGGTAAGTTTTACGGGTATGTTTTACAGGTGACGTTTCACGGGTCTAGGTTTCACTGGTAAGTTTCACGGGTCAAGGTTTCACGGGTAAGTTTCACGGGTAAGTTTCACGGGTATGTTTCATGGGTGATGTTTCACGGGTCTAGGTTTTACTGGTAAGTTTCACGGGTCAAGGTTTCACGGGTAAGTTTCACGGGTAAGTTTCACGGGTGACGTTTCACGGGTCTAGGTTTCACTGGTAAGTTTCACGGGTATGTTTAACGGGTGACGTTTCACGGGTCTAGGTTTCACTGGTAAGTTTCACGGGTCAAGGTTTCACGGGTAAGTTTCACGGGTAAGTTTCACGGGTAAGTTTCACGGGTAAGTTTCACGGGTATGTTTCACGGATGACGTTTTACGGGTCTTGGTTTCACTGGTAAGTTTCACGGGTCAAGGTTTTACGGGTAAGTTTCACGGGTAAGTTTTTGGGGTATGTTTTACAGGTGACGTTTCACGGGTAAGTTTCACGGGTAAGTTTCACGGGTAAGTTTCACGGGTATGTTTCACGGGTGATGTTTCACGGGTCTAGGTTTCACTGGTAAGTTTCACGGGTCAAGGTTTCACGGGTAAGTTTCACGGGTAAGTTTTACGGGTAAGTTTCACGGGTGACGTTTCACGGGTCTAGGTTTCACTGGAAAGTTTCACGGGTCAAGGATTCACGGGTAAGTTTCACGGGTAAGTTTTACGGGTATGTTTTACAGGTGACGTTTCACGGGTCTAGGTTTCACTGGTAAGTTTCACGGGTCAAGGTTTCACGGGTAAGATTCACGGGTTTCACGGGTATGTTTCACGGGTGACGTTTCACGGGTCTAGGTTTCACTAGTAAGTTTCACGGGTCAAGGTTTCACGGGTAAGTTTCACGGGTATGTTTCACGGGTGACGTTTCACGGGTATGTTTCATGGGTGATGTTTCACGGGTCTAGGTTTCACTGGTAAGTTTCACGGGTCAAGGTTTTACGGGTAAGTTTCACGGGTAAGTTTCACGGGTATGTTTCACAGGTGACGTTTCACGGGTCTAGGTTTCACTGGTAAGTTTCACGGGTCAAGGTTTCACGGGTAAGATTCACGGGTAAGTTTCACGGGTATGTTTCACGGGTGACGTTTCACGGGTCTAGGTTTCACTAGTAAGTTTCACGGGTCAAGGTTTCACGGGTAAGTTTCACGGGTATGTTTCACGGGTGACGTTTCACGGGTCTAGGTTTCACTGGTAAGTTTCACGGGTCAAGGTTTCACGGGTAAGTTTCACGGGTAAGTTTCACGGGTATGTTTCACGGGTGACGTTTCACGGGTCTAGATTTCACTGGTAAGTTTCACGGGTCAAGGTTTCACGGGTAAGTTTCACGGGTAAGTTTCACGGGTATGTTTCACGGGTGACGTTTCACGGGTCTAGGTTTTACTGGTAAGTTTCACGGGTCAAGGTTTTACGGGTAAGTTTCACGGGTAAGTTTCACGGGTATGTTTCACGGGTGACGTTTCACGGGTCTAGGTTTCACTGGTAAGTTTCACGGGTCAAGGTTTCACGGGTAAGTTTTACGGGTAAGTTTCACGGGTAAGTTTCACGGGTATGTTTCACGGGTGACGTTTCACGGGTCTAGGTTTCACTGGTAAGTTTCACGGGTCAAGGTTTTACGGGTAAGTTTCACTGGTAAGTTTTACGCGTAAGTTTCACGGGTGACGTTTCACGGGTCTAGGTTTCACTGGTAAGTTTCACGGGTCAAGGTTTCACGGGTAAGTTTAACGGGTAAGTTTTACGGGTAAGTTTCACGGGTATGTTTCATGGGTGATGTTTCACGGGTCTAGGTTTTACTGGTAAGTTTCACGGGTAAGTTTCACGGGTATGTTTCACGGGTGACGTTTCACGGGTCTAGGTTTCACTGGTAAGTTTCACGGGTCAAGGATTTACGGGTAAGTTTCACGGGTAAGTTTCACGGGTATGTTTCACGGGTGACGTTTCACGGGTCTTGGTTTCACTGGTAAGTTTCACGGGTCAAGGTTTCACGGGTAAGTTTCACGGGTATGTTTCACGGGTGACGTTTCACGGGTCTAGGTTTCACTGGTAAGTTTCACGGGTCAAGGTTTTACGGGTAAGTTTCACGGGTAAGTTTCACGGGTATGTTTCACGGGTGACGTTTCACGGGTCTAGGTTTTACTGGTAAGTTTCACGGGTCAAGGTTTCACGGGTAAGTTTCACGGGTAAGTTTCACGGGTATGTTTCACGGGTGACGTTTCACGGGTCTAGGTTTCACTGGTAAGTTTCACGGGTCAAGGATTCACGGGTAAGTTTCACGGGTAAGTTTCACGGGTATGTATCACGGGTGACGTTTCACGGGTCTTGGTTTCACTGGTAAGTTTCACGGGTCAAGGTTTCACGGGTAAGTTTCACGGGTATGTTTCACGGGTGACGTTTCACGGGTCTAGGTTTCACTGGTAAGTTTCACGGGTCAAGGTTTTACGGGTAAGTTTCACGGGTAAGTTTCACGGGTATGTTTCACGGGTGACGTTTCACGGGTCTAGGTTTCACTGGTAAGTTTCACGGGTCAAGGTTTCACGGGTAAGTTTCACGGGTAAGTTTCACGGGTATGTTTCACGGGTGACGTTTCACGGGTCTAGGTTTCACTGGAAAGTTTCACGGATCAAGGTTTCACGGGTAAGTTTCACGGGTAAGTTTCACGGGTAAGTTTTACGGGTATGTTTTACAGGTGACGTTTCACGGGTATAGGTTTCACTGGTAAGTTTCACGGGTCAAGGTTTCACGGGTAAGTTTCACGGGTAAGTTTCACGGGTATGTTTCATGGGTGATGTTTCACGGGTCTAGGTTTTACTGGTAAGTTTCACGGGTCAAGGTTTCACGGGTAAGTTTCACGGGTAAGTTTCACGGGTAAGTTTTACGGGTGACGTTTCACGGGTCTAGGTTTCACTGGTAAGTTTCACGGGTATGTTTCACGGGTGACGTTTCACGGGTCTAGGTTTCACTGGTAAGTTTCACGGGTCAAGGTTTCACGGGTAAGTTTCACGGGTAAGTTTCACGGGTAAGTTTCACGGGTATGTTTCACGGATGACGTTTCACGGGTCTTGGTTTCACTGGTAAGTTTCACGGGTCAAGGTTTCACGGGTAAGTTTCACGGGTAAGTTTTACGGGTATGTTTTACAGGTGACGTTTCACGGGTAAGTTTCACGGGTAAGTTTCACGGGTATGTTTCACGGGTGACGTTTCACGGGTCTAGGTTTCACTGGTAAGTTTCACGGGTCAAGGTTTCACGGGTAAGTTTCACGGGTAAGTTTTACGGGTAAGTTTCACGGGTGACGTTTCACGGGTCTAGGTTTCACTGGAAAGTTTCACGGGTCAAGGTTTCACGGGTAAGTTTCACGGGTAAGTTTCACGGGTATGTTTCACGGGTGACGTTTCACGGGTCTAGGTTTCACTGGTAAGTTTCACGGGTCAAGGTTTCACGGGTAAGTTTCACGGGTAAGTTTCACGGGTAAGTTTCACGGGTGACCTTTCACGGGTCTTGGTTTCACTGGTAAGTTTCACGGGTCAAGGTTTCACGGGTAAGTTTCACGGGTAAATTTCACGGGTATGTTTCACGGGTGACGTTTCACGGGTCTAGGTTTCACTGGTAAGTTTCACGGGTCAAGGTTTCACGGGTAAGTTTCACAGGTAAGTTTCACGGGTATGTTTCACGGGTGACGTTTCACGGGTCTAGGTTTCACTGGTAAGTTTCACGGGTCAAGGTTTCACGGGTAAGTTTCACGGGTAAGTTTCACGGGTATGTTTCACGGGTGACGTTTCACGGGTCTAGGTTTCACTGGTAAGTTTCACGGATCAAGGTTTCACGGGTAAGTTTCACGGGTAAGTTTCACGGGTATGTTTCACGGGTGTCGTTTCACGGGTCTAGGTTTCACTGGTAAGTTTCACGGGTCAAGGTTTTACGGGTAAGTTTCACGGGTAAGTTTTACGGGTAAGTTTCACGGGTGACGTTTCACGGGTCTAGGTTTCACTGGTAAGTTTCACGGGTCAAGGTTTCACGGGTAAGTTTCACGGGTAAGTTTCACGGGTATGTTTCACGGGTGACGTTTCACGGGTCTAGGTTTCACTGGTAAGTTTCACGGGTCAAGGTTTCACGGGTAAGTTTCACGGGTAAGTTTCACGGGTATGTTTCACGGGTGACGTTTCACGGGTCTAGGTTTCACTGGTAAGTTTCACGGGTCAAGGTTTTACGGGTAAGTTTCACGGGTTTGTTTCACGGGTGACGTTTCACGGGTCTAGGTTTCACTGGTAAGTTTTACGGGTCAAGGTTTCACGGGTAAGTTTCACGGGTAAGTTTTACGGGTAAGTTTCACGGGTGACGTTTCACGGGTGACGTTTCACGGGTCTAGGTTTCACTGGTAAGTTTCACGGGTCAAGGTTTCACGGGTAAGTTTCACGGGTCAAGGTTTCACGGGTAAGTTTCACGGGTAAGTTTTACGGGTATGTTTTACAGGCGACGTTTCACGGGTCTAGGTTTCACTGGTAAGTTTCACAGGGTCTAGGTTTCACGGGTAAGTTTCACGGGTCAAGGTTTCACGGGTAAGTTTCACGGGTAAGTTTCACGGGTATGTTTCACGGGTGACGTTTCACGGGTCTAGGTTTCACTGGTAAGTTTTACGGGTGACGTTTCACGGGTCTAGGTTTCACTGGTAAGTTTCACGGGTCAAGGTTTCACGGGTAAGTTTCACGGGTAAGTTTCACGGGTATGTTTCACGGGTGACGTTTCACGGGTCTAGGTTTCACTGGTAAGTTTCACGGGTCAAGGTTTCAATGGTAAGTTTCACGGGTAAGTTTCACGGGTATGTTTCACGGGTGACGTTTCTCGGGTCTTGGTTTCACTGGTAAGTTTCACGGGTCAAGGTTTCACGGGTAAGTTTCACGGGTAACTTTCACGGGTATGTTTCACGGGTGACGTTTCACGGGTCTAGGTTTCACTGGTAAGTTTCACTGGTCAAGGTTTCACGGGTAAGTTTCACGGGTAAGTTTCACGGGTATGTTTCACGGGTGACGTTTCACGGGTCTAGGTTTCACTGGTAAGTTTCACGGGTCAAGGTTTCACGGGTAAGTTTCACGGGTAAGTTTCACGGTTATGTTTCACGGGTGACGTTTCACGGGTCTAGGTTTCACTGGTAAGTTTCACGGGTCAAGGTTTCACGGGTAAGTTTTACGGGTAAGTTTCACGGGTAAGTTTCACAGGTGACCTTTCACGGGTCTAGGTTTCACTGGTAAGTTTCACGGGTCAAGGTTTCACGGGTAAGTTTCACGGGTAAGTTTCACGGGTATGTTTCACGGGTGACGTTTCACGGGTCTAGGTTTCACTGGTAAGTTTCACGGGTCAAGGTTTCACGGGTAAGTTTTACGGGTAAGTTTCACGGGTAAGTTTCACGGGTGACGTTTCACGGGTCTAGGTTTCACTGGTAAGTTTCACGGGTCAAGGTTTCACGGGTAAGTTTCACGGGTAAGTTTCTCGGGTATGTTTCACGGGTGACGTTTCACGGGTCTAGGTTTCACTGGTAAGTTTCACGGGTCAAGGTTTCACGGGTAAGTTTCACGGGTAAGTTTCACTGGTATGTTTCACGGGTGACGTTTCCCGGGTCTAGGTTTCACTGGTAAGTTTCACGGGTCTAGGTTTCACTGGTAAGTTTCACGGGTCTAGGTTTCACGGGTAAGTTTCACGGGTAAGTTTCACGGGTATGTTTCATGGGTGATGTTTCACGGGTCTAGGTTTCACTGGTAAGTTTCACGGGTCAAGGTTTCACGGGTAAGTTTCACGGGTAAGTTTCACGGGTAAGTTTTACGGGTATGTTTTACAGGTGACGTTTCACGGGTCTAGGTTTCACTGGTAAGTTTCACGGGTCAAGGTTTCACGGGTAAGTTTCACGGGTAAGTTTCACGGGTATGTTTCATGGGTGATGTTTCACGGGTCTAGGTTTTACTGGTAAGTTTCACGGGTCAAGGTTTCACGGGTAAGTTTCACGGGTAAGTTTCACGGGTGACGTTTCACGGGTCTAGGTTTCACTGGTAAGTTTCACGGGTATGTTTCACGGGTGACGTTTCACGGGTCTAGGTTTCACTGGTAAGTTTCACGGGTCAAGGTTTCACGGGTAAGTTTCACGGGTAAGTTTCACGGGTAAGTTTCACGGGTATGTTTCACGGATGACGTTTCACGGGTCTTGGTTTCACTGGTAAGTTTCACGGGTCAAGGTTTCACGGGTAAGTTTCACGGGTAAGTTTTACGGGTATGTTTTACAGGTGACGTTTCACGGGTAAATTTCACGGGTAAGTTTCACGGGTATGTTTCACGGGTGAAGTTTCACGGGTCTTGGTTTCACTGGTAAGTTTCACGGGTCAAGGTTTCACGGGTAAGTTTCACGGGTAAGTTTTACGGGTATGTTTTACAGGTGACGTTTCACGGGTAAGTTTCACGGGTAAGTTTCACGGGTATGTTTCACGGGTGAAGTTTCACGGGTCTAGGTTTCACTGGTAAGTTTCACGGGTCAAGGTTTCACAAGTAAGTTTCACGGGTAAGTTTTACGGGTAAGTTTCACGGGTGACGTTTCACGGGTCTAGGTTTCACTGGAAAGTTTCACGGGTCAAGGATTCACGAATAAGTTTCACGGGTAAGTTTTACGGGTATGTTTTACAGGTGACGTTTCACGGGTCTAGGTTTCACTGGTAAGTTTCACGGGTCAAGGTTTCACGGGTAAGATTCACGGGTAAGTTTCACGGGTATGTTTCATGGGTGATGTTTCACGGGTCTAGGTTTTACTGGTAAGTTTCACGGGTCAAGGTTTTACGGGTAAGTTTCACGGGTAAGTTTCACGGGTATGTTTCACGGGTGACGTTTCACGGGTCTAGGTTTCACTGGTAAGTTTCACGGGTCAAGGTTTCACGGGTAAGTTTCACGGGTAAGTTTCACGGGTATGTTTCACGGGTGACGTTTCACGGGTCTAGGTTTCACTAGTAAGTTTCACGGGTCAAGGTTTCACGGGTAAGTTTCACGGGTAAGTTTCACGGGTATGTTTTATGGGTGATGTTTCACGGGTCTAGGTTTTACTGGTAAGTTTCACGGGTCAAGGTTTAACGGGTAAGTTTCACGGGTAAGTTTCACGGGTGACGTTTCACGGGTCTAGGTTTCACTGGTAAGTTTCACGGGTATGTTTCACGGGTAAGTTTTACGGGTATGTTTTACAGGTGATGTTTCACGGGTAAGTTTTACGGGTAAGATTCACGGGTCTAGGTTTCACTGGTAAGTTTCACGGGTCAAGGTTTCACGGGTAAGTTTCACGGGTAAGTTTCACGGGTATGTTTCACGGGTGACGTTTCACGGGTCTAGGTTTCACTGGAAAGTTTCACGGATCAAGGTTTCACGGGTAAGTTTCACGGGTAAGTTTTACGGGTATGTTTTACAGGTGACGTTTCACGGGTCTAGGTTTCACTGGTAAGTTTCACGGGTCAAGGTTTCACGGGTAAGTTTCACGGGTAAGTTTCACGGGTATGTTTCATGGGTGATGTTTCACGGGTCTAGGTTTTACTGGTAAGTTTCACGGGTCAAGGTTTCACGGGTAAGTTTCACGGGTAAGTTTCACGGGTGACGTTTCACGGGTCTAGGTTTCACTGGTAAGTTTCACGGGTATGTTTAACGGGTGACGTTTCACGGGTCTAGGTTTCACTGGTAAGTTTCACGGGTCAAGGTTTCACGGGTAAGTTTCACGGGTAAGTTTCACGGGTAAGTTTCACGGGTATGTTTCACGGATGACGTTTTACGGGTCTTGGTTTCACTGGTAAGTTTCACGGGTCAAGGTTTTACGGGTAAGTTTCACGGGTAAGTTTTTGGGGTATGTTTTACAGGTGACGTTTCACGGGTAAGTTTCACGGGTAAGTTTCACGGGTAAGTTTCACGGGTATGTTTCACGGGTGATGTTTCACGGGTCTAGGTTTCACTGGTAAGTTTCACGGGTCAAGGTTTCACGGGTAAGTTTCACGGGTAAGTTTTACGGGTAAGTTTCACGGGTGACGTTTCACGGGTCTAGGTTTCACTGGAAAGTTTCACGGGTCAAGGATTCACGGGTAAGTTTCACGGGTAAGTTTTACGGGTATGTTTTACAGGTGACGTTTCACGGGTCTAGGTTTCACTGGTAAGTTTCACGGGTCAAGGTTTCACGGGTAAGATTCACGGGTTTCACGGGTATGTTTCACGGGTGACGTTTCACGGGTCTAGGTTTCACTAGTAAGTTTCACGGGTCAAGGTTTCACGGGTAAGTTTCACGGGTATGTTTCACGGGTGACGTTTCACGGGTATGTTTCATGGGTGATGTTTCACGGGTCTAGGTTTCACTGGTAAGTTTCACGGGTCAAGGTTTTACGGGTAAGTTTCACGGGTAAGTTTCACGGGTATGTTTCACAGGTGACGTTTCACGGGTCTAGGTTTCACTGGTAAGTTTCACGGGTCAAGGTTTCACGGGTAAGATTCACGGGTAAGTTTCACGGGTATGTTTCACGGGTGACGTTTCACGGGTCTAGGTTTCACTAGTAAGTTTCACGGGTCAAGGTTTCACGGGTAAGTTTCACGGGTATGTTTCACGGGTGACGTTTCACGGGTCTAGGTTTCACTGGTAAGTTTCACGGGTCAAGGTTTCACGGGTAAGTTTCACGGGTAAGTTTCACGGGTATGTTTCACGGGTGACGTTTCACGGGTCTAGATTTCACTGGTAAGTTTCACGGGTCAAGGTTTCACGGGTAAGTTTCACGGGTAAGTTTCACGGGTATGTTTCACGGGTGACGTTTCACGGGTCTAGGTTTTACTGGTAAGTTTCACGGGTCAAGGTTTTACGGGTAAGTTTCACGGGTAAGTTTCACGGGTATGTTTCACGGGTGACGTTTCACGGGTCTAGGTTTCACTGGTAAGTTTCACGGGTCAAGGTTTCACGGGTAAGTTTTACGGGTAAGTTTCACGGGTAAGTTTCACGGGTATGTTTCACGGGTGACGTTTCACGGGTCTAGGTTTCACTGGTAAGTTTCACGGGTCAAGGTTTTACGGGTAAGTTTCACTGGTAAGTTTTACGCGTAAGTTTCACGGGTGACGTTTCACGGGTCTAGGTTTCACTGGTAAGTTTCACGGGTCAAGGTTTCACGGGTAAGTTTAACGGGTAAGTTTTACGGGTAAGTTTCACGGGTATGTTTCATGGGTGATGTTTCACGGGTCTAGGTTTTACTGGTAAGTTTCACGGGTAAGTTTCACGGGTATGTTTCACGGGTGACGTTTCACGGGTCTAGGTTTCACTGGTAAGTTTCACGGGTCAAGGATTTACGGGTAAGTTTCACGGGTAAGTTTCACGGGTATGTTTCACGGGTGACGTTTCACGGGTCTTGGTTTCACTGGTAAGTTTCACGGGTCAAGGTTTCACGGGTAAGTTTCACGGGTATGTTTCACGGGTGACGTTTCACGGGTCTAGGTTTCACTGGTAAGTTTCACGGGTCAAGGTTTTACGGGTAAGTTTCACGGGTAAGTTTCACGGGTATGTTTCACGGGTGACGTTTCACGGGTCTAGGTTTTACTGGTAAGTTTCACGGGTCAAGGTTTCACGGGTAAGTTTCACGGGTAAGTTTCACGGGTATGTTTCACGGGTGACGTTTCACGGGTCTAGGTTTCACTGGTAAGTTTCACGGGTCAAGGATTCACGGGTAAGTTTCACGGGTAAGTTTCACGGGTATGTATCACGGGTGACGTTTCACGGGTCTTGGTTTCACTGGTAAGTTTCACGGGTCAAGGTTTCACGGGTAAGTTTCACGGGTATGTTTCACGGGTGACGTTTCACGGGTCTAGGTTTCACTGGTAAGTTTCACGGGTCAAGGTTTTACGGGTAAGTTTCACGGGTAAGTTTCACGGGTATGTTTCACGGGTGACGTTTCACGGGTCTAGGTTTCACTGGTAAGTTTCACGGGTCAAGGTTTCACGGGTAAGTTTCACGGGTAAGTTTCACGGGTATGTTTCACGGGTGACGTTTCACGGGTCTAGGTTTCACTGGAAAGTTTCACGGATCAAGGTTTCACGGGTAAGTTTCACGGGTAAGTTTCACGGGTAAGTTTTACGGGTATGTTTTACAGGTGACGTTTCACGGGTATAGGTTTCACTGGTAAGTTTCACGGGTCAAGGTTTCACGGGTAAGTTTCACGGGTAAGTTTCACGGGTATGTTTCATGGGTGATGTTTCACGGGTCTAGGTTTTACTGGTAAGTTTCACGGGTCAAGGTTTCACGGGTAAGTTTCACGGGTAAGTTTCACGGGTAAGTTTTACGGGTGACGTTTCACGGGTCTAGGTTTCACTGGTAAGTTTCACGGGTATGTTTCACGGGTGACGTTTCACGGGTCTAGGTTTCACTGGTAAGTTTCACGGGTCAAGGTTTCACGGGTAAGTTTCACGGGTAAGTTTCACGGGTAAGTTTCACGGGTATGTTTCACGGATGACGTTTCACGGGTCTTGGTTTCACTGGTAAGTTTCACGGGTCAAGGTTTCACGGGTAAGTTTCACGGGTAAGTTTTACGGGTATGTTTTACAGGTGACGTTTCACGGGTAAGTTTCACGGGTAAGTTTCACGGGTATGTTTCACGGGTGACGTTTCACGGGTCTAGGTTTCACTGGTAAGTTTCACGGGTCAAGGTTTCACGGGTAAGTTTCACGGGTAAGTTTTACGGGTAAGTTTCACGGGTGACGTTTCACGGGTCTAGGTTTCACTGGAAAGTTTCACGGGTCAAGGATTCACGGGTAAGTTTACGGGTAAGTTTTACGGGTATGTTTCACGGGTGACGTTTCACGGGTCTAGGTTTCACTGGTAAGTTTCACGGGTCAAGGTTTTACGGGTAAGTTTCACGGGTAAGTTTCACGGTTATGTTTCACGGGTGACGTTTCACGGGTCTAGGTTTCACTGGTAAGTTTCACGGGTCAAGGTTTCACGGGTAAGTTTCACGGGTAAGTTTCACGGGTAAGTTTCACGGGTGACGTTTCACGGGTCTAGGTTTCACTGGAAAGTTTCACGGATCATGGTTTCACGGGTAAGTTTCACGGGTAAGTTTCACGGGTAAGTTTTACGGGTATGTTTTACAGGTGACGTTTCACGGGTCTAGGTTTCACTGGTAAGTTTCACGGGTCAAGGTTTCACGGGTAAGTTTCACGGGTAAGTTTCACGGGTATGTTTCATGGGTGATGTTTCACGGGTCTAGGTTTTACTGGTAAGTTTCACGGGTCAAGGTTTCACGGGTAAGTTTCACGGGTAAGTTTCACGGGTAAGTTTCACGGGTGACGTTTCACGGGTCTAGGTTTCACTGGTAAGTTTCACGGGTATGTTTCACGGGTGACGTTTCACGGGTCTAGGTTTCACTGGTAAGTTTCACGGGTCAAGGTTTCACGGGTAAGTTTCACGGGTAAGTTTTACGGGTAAGTTTCAAGGGTGACGTTTCACGGGTGACGTTTCACGGGTCTAGGTTTCACTGGTAAGTTTCACGGGTCAAGGTGTCACGGGTAAGTTTCACGGGTAAGTTTCACGGGTATGTTTCACGGGTGACGTTTCACGGGTCTAGGTTTCACTGGTAAGTTTCACGGGTCAAGGTTTCACGGGTAAGTTTCACGGGTAAGTTTCACGGGTATGTTTCACGGGTGACGTTTCACGGGTCTAGGTTTCACTAGTAAGTTTCACTTGTCAAGGTTTTACGGGTAAGTTTCACGGGTAAGTTTCACGGGTATGTTTCACGGGTGACGTTTCACGGGTCTAGGTTTCACTGGTAAGTTTCACGGGTCAAGGTTTCACGGGTAAGTTTCACGGGTAAGTTTTACGGGTAAGTTTCACGGGTGACGTTTCACGGGTCTGGGTTTCACTGGAAAGTTTCACGGGTCAAGGATTCACGGGTAAGTTTCACGGGTAAGTTTTACGGGTATGTTTCACGGGTGACGTTTCACGGGTCTAGGTTTCACTGGTAAGTTTCACGGGTCAAGGTTTTACGGGTAAGTTTCACGGGTAAGTTTCACGGGTATGTTTCACGGGTGACGTTTCACGGGTCTAGGTTTCACTGGTAAGTTTCACGGGTCAAGGTTTCACGGGTAAGTTTCACGGGTAAGTTTCACGGGTAAGTTTCACGGGTGACGTTTCACGGGTCTAGGTTTCACTGGAAAGTTTCACGGATCATGGTTTCACGGGTAAGTTTCACGGGTAAGTTTCACGGGTAAGTTTTACGAGTATGTTTTACAGGTGACGTTTCACGGGTCTAGGTTTCACTGGTAAGTTTCACGGGTCAAGGTTTCACGGGTAAGTTTCACGGGTAAGTTTCACGGGTATGTTTCATGGGTGATGTTTCACGGGTCTAGGTTTTACTGGTAAGTTTCACGGGTCAAGGTTTCACGGGTAAGTTTCACGGGTAAGTTTCACGGGTAAGTTTCACGGGTGACGTTTCACGGGTCTAGGTTTCACTGGTAAGTTTCACGGGTATGTTTCACGGGTGACGTTTCACGGGTCTAGGTTTCACTGGTAAGTTTCACGGGTCAAGGTTTTACGGGTAAGTTTCACGGGTAAATTTCACGGGTATGTTTCACGGGTGACGTGTCACGGGTCTAGGTTTCACGGGTAAGTTTCACGGGTCAAGGTTTCACGGGTAAGTTTCACGGGTAAGTTTCACGGGTATGTTTCACAAGTGACGTTTCACGGGTCTAGGTTTCACTGGAAAGTTTCACGGGTCAAGGTTTCACGGGTAAGTTTCACGGGTAAGTTTTACGGGTATGTTTTACAGGCGACGTTTCACGGGTCTAGGTTTCACTGGTAAGTTTCACGGGTCTAGGTTTCACGGGTAAGTTTCACGGGTAAGTTTCACGGGTATGTTTCACGGGTGACGTTTCACGGGTCTAGGTTTCACTGGTAAGTTTCACGGGTCAAGGTTTCACGGGTAAGTTTCACGGGTAAATTTCACGGGTATGTTTCACGGGTGACGTTTCACGGGTCTAGGTTTTACTGGTAAGTTTCACAGTTCAAGGTTTTACGGGTAAGTTTCACGGGTAAGTTTCACGGGTATGTTTCACGGGTGACGTTTCACGGGTCTAGGTTTCACTGGTAAGTTTCACGGGTCAAGGTTTCACGGGTAAGTTTCACGGGTAAGTTTTACGGGTAAGTTTCACGGGTGACGTTTCACGGGTACGTTTCACGGGTCTAGGTTTCACTGGTAAGTTTCACGGGTCAAGGTTTCACGGGTAAGTTTCACCGGTAAGTTTCACGGGTATGTTTCACAAGTGACGTTTCACGGGTCTAGGTTTCACTGGAAAGTTTCACGGGTCAAGGTTTCACGGGTAAGTTTCACGGGTAAGTTTTACGGGTATGTTTTACAGGCGACGTTTCACGGGTCTAGGTTTCACTGGTAAGTTTCACGGGTCTAGGTTTCACGGGTAAGTTTCACGGGTAAGTTTCACGGGTATGTTTCATGGGTGATGTTTCACGGGTCTAGGTTTCACTGGTAAGTTTCACGGGTCAAGGTTTCACGGGTAAGTTTCACGGGTAAGTTTTACGGGTATGTTTTACAGGTGACGTTTCACGGGTCTAGGTTTCACTGGTAAGTTTCACGGGTCAAGGTTTCACGGGTAAGTTTCACGGGTAAGTTTCACGGGTATGTTTCATGGGTGATGTTTCACGGGTCTAGGTTTTACTGGTAAGTTTCACGGGTCAAGGTTTCACGGGTAAGTTTCACGGGTAAGTTTCACGGGTGACGTTTCACGGGTCTAGGTTTCACTGGTAAGTTTCACGGGTATGTTTCACGGGTGACGTTTCACGGGTCTAGGTTTCACTGGTAAGTTTCACGGGTCAAGGTTTCACGGGTAAGTTTTACGGGTAAGTTTCACGGGTGACGTTTCACGGGTCTAGGTTTCACTGGTAAGTTTCACGGGTATGTTTCACGGGTGACGTTTCACGGGTCTAGGTTTCACTGGTAAGTTTCACGGGTCAAGGTTTTACGGGTAAGTTTCACGGGTAAATTTCACGGGTATGTTTCACGGGTGACGTGTCACGGGTCTAGGTTTCACGGGTAAGTTTCACGGGTCAAGGTTTCACGGGTAAGTTTCACGGGTAAGTTTCACGGGTAAGTTTCACGGGTAAGTTTCACGGGTGACGTTTCACGGGTCTAGGTTTCACTGGAAAGTTTCACGGATCATGGTTTCACGGGTAAGTTTCACGGGTAAGTTTCACGGGTAAGTTTTACGAGTATGTTTTACAGGTGACGTTTCACGGGTCTAGGTTTCACTGGTAAGTTTCACGGGTCAAGGTTTCACGGGTGACGTTTCACGGGTCTAGGTTTCACTGGAAAGTTTCACGGATCATGGTTTCACGGGTAAGTTTCACGGGTAAGTTTCACGGGTAAGTTTTACGAGTATGTTTTACAGGTGACGTTTCACGGGTCTAGGTTTCACTGGTAAGTTTCACGGGTCAAGGTTTCACGGGTAAGTTTCACGGGTAAGTTTTACGGGTAAGTTTCACGGGTGACGTTTCACGGGTCTGGGTTTCACTGGAAAGTTTCACGGGTAAGTTTCACGGGTAAGTTTTACGGGTATGTTTCACGGGTGACGTTTCACGGGTCTAGGTTTCACTGGTAAGTTTCACGGGTCAAGGTTTTACGGGTAAGTTTCACGGGTAAGTTTCACGGGTATGTTTCACGGGTGACGTTTCACGGGTCTAGGTTTCACTGGTAAGTTTCACGGGTCAAGGTTTCACGGGTAAGTTTCACGGGTAAGTTTCACGGGTAAGTTTCACGGGTATGTTTTACGGGTGACGTTTCACGGGTCTAGGTTTCACTGGTAAGTTTCACGGGTCAAGGTTTCACGGGTAAGTTTCACGGGTAAGTTTTACGGGTAAGTTTCACGGGTGACGTTTCACGGGTCTGGGTTTCACTGGAAAGTTTCACGGGTCAAGGATTCACGGGTAAGTTTCACGGGTAAGTTTTACGGGTATGTTTCACGGGTGACGTTTCACGGGTCTAGGTTTCACTGGTAAGTTTCACGGGTCAAGGTTTTACGGGTAAGTTTCACGGGTAAGTTTCACGGGTATGTTTCACGGGTGACGTTTCACGGGTCTAGGTTTCACTGGTAAGTTTCACGGGTCAAGGTTTTACGGGTAAGTTTCACGGGTAAATTTCACGGGTATGTTTCACGGGTGACGTGTCACGGGTCTAGGTTTCACGGGTAAGTTTCACGGGTCAAGGTTTCACGGGTAAGTTTCACGGGTAAGTTTCACAGGTATGTTTCACAAGTGACGTTTCACGGGTCTAGGTTTCACTGGAAAGTTTCACGGGTCAAGGTTTCACGGGTAAGTTTCACGGGTAAGTTTTACGGGTATGTTTTACAGGCGACGTTTCACGGGTCTAGGTTTCACTGGTAAGTTTCACGGGTCTAGGTTTCACGGGTAAGTTTCACGGGTAAGTTTCACGGGTATGTTTCACGGGTGACGTTTCACGGGTCTAGGTTTCACTGGTAAGTTTCACGGGTCAAGGTTTCACGGGTAAGTTTCACGGTTAAATTTCACGGGTATGTTTCACGGGTGACGTTTCACGGGTCTAGGTTTCACTGGTAAGTTTCACAGTTCAAGGTTTTACGGGTAAGTTTCACGGGTAAGTTTCACGGGTATGTTTCACGGGTGACGTTTCACGGGTCTAGGTTTCACTGGTAAGTTTCACGGGTCAAGGTTTCACGGGTAAGTTTCACGGGTAAGTTTTACGGGTAAGTTTCACGGGTGACGTTTCACGGGTACGTTTCACGGGTCTAGGTTTCACTGGTAAGTTTCACGGGTCAAGGTTTCACGGGTAAGTTTCACCGGTAAGTTTCACGGGTATGTTTCACAAGTGACGTTTCACGGGTCTAGGTTTCACTGGAAAGTTTCACGGGTCAAGGTTTCACGGGTAAGTTTCACGGGTAAGTTTTACGGGTATGTTTTACAGGCGACGTTTCACGGGTCTAGGTTTCACTGGTAAGTTTCACGGGTCTAGGTTTCACGGGTAAGTTTCACGGGTAAGTTTCACGGGTATGTTTCATGGGTGATGTTTCACGGGTCTAGGTTTCACTGGTAAGTTTCACGGGTCAAGGTTTCACGGGTAAGTTTCACGGGTAAGTTTCACGGGTAAGTTTTACGGGTATGTTTTACAGGTGACGTTTCACGGGTCTAGGTTTCACTGGTAAGTTTCACGGGTCAAGGTTTCACGGGTAAGTTTCACGGGTAAGTTTCACGGGTATGTTTCATGGGTGATGTTTCACGGGTCTAGGTTTTACTGGTAAGTTTCACGGGTCAAGGTTTCACGGGTAAGTTTCACGGGTAAGTTTCACGGGTGACGTTTCACGGGTCTAGGTTTCACTGGTATGTTTCACGGGTATGTTTCACGGGTGACGTTTCACGGGTCTAGGTTTCACTGGTAAGTTTCACGGGTCAAGGTTTCACGGGTAAGTTTCACGGGTAAGTTTCACGGGTATGTTTCACGGATGACGTTTCACGGGTCTTGGTTTCACTGGTAAGTTTCACGGGTCAAGGTTTCACGGGTAAGTTTCACGGGTAAGTTTTACGGGTATGTTTTACAGGTGACGTTTCACGGGTAAGTTTCACGGGTAAGTTTCACGGGTATGTTTCACTGGTGAAGTTTCACGGGTCTTGGTTTCACTGGTAAGTTTCACGGGTCAAGGTTTCACGGGTAAGTTTCACGGGTAAGTTTTACGGGTATGTTTTACAGGTGACGTTTCACGGGTAAGTTTCACGGGTAAGTTTCACGGGTATGTTTCACGGGTGAAGTTTCACGGGTCTAGGTTTCACTGGTAAGTTTCACGGGTCAAGGTTTCACGGGTAAGTTTCACGGGTAAGTTTTACGGGTAAGTTTCACGGGTGACGTTTCACGGGTCTAGGTTTCACTGGAAAGTTTCACGGGTCAAGGTTTCACGGGTAAGTTTCACGGGTAAGTTTCACGAGTAAGTTTTACGGGTATGTTTTACAGGTGACGTTTCACGGGTCTAGGTTTCACTGGTAAGTTTCACGGGTCAACGTTTCACGGGTAAGTTTCACGGGTAAGTTTCACGGGTATGTTTCATGGGTGATGTTTCACGGGTCTAGGTTTTACTGGTAAGTTTCACGGGTCAAGGTTTCACGGGTAAGTTTCACGGGTAAGTTTCACGGGTGACGTTTCACGGGTCTAGGTTTCACTGGTAAGTTTCACGGGTATGTTTCACGGGTATGTTTTACAGGTGACGTTTCACGGGTCTAGGTTTCACTGGTAAGTTTCACGGGTCAAGGTTTCACGGGTAAGATTCACGGGTAAGTTTCACGGGTATGTTTCATGGGTGATGTTTTACGGGTCTAGGTTTCACTGGTAAGTTTCACGGGTCAAGGTTTTACGGGTAAGTTTCACGGGTAAGTTTCACGGGTATGTTTCACGGGTGACGTTTCACGGGTCTAGGTTTCGCTGGTAAGTTTCACGGGTCAAGGTTTCACGGGTAAGTTTCACGGGTAAGTTTCACGGGTATGTTTCACGGGTGACATTTCACGGGTCTAGGTTTCACTGGTAAGTTTCACGGGTCAAGGTTTCACGGGTAAGTTTCACGGGTAAGTTTCACGGGTATGTTTCACGGGTGAAGTTTCACGGGTGACGTTTCACGGGTCTAGGTTTCACTCGTAAGTTTCACGGGTCAAGGTTTTACGGGTAAGTTTCACGGGTAAGTTTCACGGGTATGTTTCACGGGTGACGTTTCACGGGTCTAGGTTTCACTGGTAAGTTTCACGGGTCAAGGTTTCACGGGTAAGTTTCACGGGTAAGTTTTACGGGTAAGTTTCAAGGGTGACGTTTCACGGGTGACGTTTCACGGGTCTAGGTTTCACTGGTAAGTTTCACGGGTCAAGGTGTCACGGGTAAGTTTCACGGGTATGTTTCACGGGTGACGTTTCACGGGTCTAGGTTTCACTGGAAAGTTTCACGGGTCAAGGTCTCACGGGTAAGTTTCACGGGTAAGTTTTACGGGTATGTTTTACAGGCGACGTTTCACGGGTCTAGGTTTCATTGGTAAGTTTCACGGGTCTAGGTTTCACGGGTAAGTTTCACGGGTAAGTTTCACGGGTATGTTTCATGGGTGATGTTTCACGGGTCTAGGTTTCACTGGTAAGTTTCACGGGTCAAGGTTTCACGGGTAAGTTTCACGGGTAAGTTTCACGGGTATGTTTTACGGGTGACGTTTCACGGGTCTAGGTTTCACTGGTAAGTTTTACGGGTCAAGGTTTCACGGGTAAGTTTCACGGGTAAGTTTCACAGGTATGTTTCACGGGTGACGTTTCACGGGTCTAGGTTTCACTGGTAAGTTTCACGGGTCAAGGTTTCACGGGTAAGTTTCACGGATAAGTTTCACGGGTATGTTTCACGGGTGACGTTTCACGGGTCTAGGTTTCACTGGTAAGTTTCACGGGTCAAGGTTTCACTGGTAAGTTTCACGGGTCAAGGTTTCACGGGTAAGTTTCACGGGTAAGTTTCACGGGTCTAGGTTTCACTGGTAAGTTTCACGGGTCAAGGTTTCACGGGTAAGTTTCACGGGTAAGTTTTACGGGTAAGTTTCACGGGTGACGTTTCACGGGTCTAGGTTTTACTGGTAAGTTTCACGGGTCAAGGTTTCACGGGTAAGTTTCACGGGTAAGTTTCACGGGTAAGTTTCACGGGTGACCTTTCACGGGTCTTGGTTTCACTGGTAAGTTTCACGGGTCAAGGTTTCACGGGTAAGTTTCACGGGTAAATTTCACGGGTATGTTTCACGGGTGACGTTTCACGGGTCTAGGTTTCACTGGTAAGTTTCACGGGTCAAGGTTTCACGGGTAAGTTTCACAGGTAAGTTTCACGGGTATGTTTCACGGGTGACGTTTCACGGGTCTAGGTTTCACTGGTAAGTTTCACGGGTCAAGGTTTCACGGGTAAGTTTCACGGGTATGTTTCACGGGTGACGTTTCACGGGTCTAGGTTTCACTGGTAAGTTTCACGGATCAAGGTTTCACGGGTAAGTTTCACGGGTAAGTTTCACGGGTATGTTTCACGGGTGTCGTTTCACGGGTCTAGGTTTCACTGGTAAGTTTCACGGGTCAAGGTTTTACGGGTAAGTTTCACGGGTAAGTTTTACGGGTAAGTTTCACGGGTGACGTTTCACGGGTCTAGGTTTCACTGGTAAGTTTCACGGGTCAAGGTTTCACGGGTAAGTTTCACGGGTAAGTTTCACGGGTATGTTTCACGGGTGACGTTTCACGGGTCTAGGTTTCACTGGTAAGTTTCACGGGTCAAGGTTTCACGGGTAAGTTTCACGGGTAAGTTTCACGGGTATGTTTCACGGGTGACGTTTCACGGGTCTAGGTTTCACTGGTAAGTTTCACGGGTCAAGGTTTTACGGGTAAGTTTCACGGGTTTGTTTCACGGGTGACGTTTCACGGGTCTAGGTTTCACTGGTAAGTTTTACGGGTCAAGGTTTCACGGGTAAGTTTCACGGGTAAGTTTTACGGCTAAGTTTCACGGGTGACGTTTCACGGGTGACGTTTCACGGGTCTAGGTTTCACTGGTAAGTTTCACGGGTCAAGGTTTCACGGGTCAAGGTTTCACGGGTAAGTTTCACGGGTAAGTTTTACGGGTATGTTTTACAGGCGACGTTTCACGGGTCTAGGTTTCACTGGTAAGTTTCACAGGGTCTAGGTTTCACGGGTAAGTTTCACGGGTCAAGGTTTCACGGGTAAGTTTCACGGGTAAGTTTCACGGGTATGTTTCACGGGTGACGTTTCACGGGTCTAGGTTTCACTGGTAAGTTTTACGGGTGACGTTTCACTGGTCTAGGTTTCACTGGTAAGTTTCACGGGTCAAGGTTTCACGGGTAAGTTTCACGGGTAAGTTTCACGGGTATGTTTCACGGGTGACGTTTCACGGGTCTAGGTTTCACTGGTAAGTTTCACGGGTCAAGGTTTCAATGGTAAGTTTCACGGGTAAGTTTCACGGGTATGTTTCACGGGTGACGTTTCTCGGGTCTTGGTTTCACTGGTAAGTTTCACGGGTCAAGGTTTCACGGGTAAGTTTCACGGGTAACTTTCACGGGTATGTTTCACGGGTGACGTTTCACGGGTCTAGGTTTCACTGGTAAGTTTCACTGGTCAAGGTTTCACGGGTAAGTTTCACGGGTAAGTTTCACGGGTATGTTTCACGGGTGACGTTTCACGGGTCTAGGTTTCACTGGTAAGTTTCACGGGTCAAGGTTTCACGGGTAAGTTTCACGGGTAAGTTTCACGGTTATGTTTCACGGGTGACGTTTCACGGGTCTAGGTTTCACTGGTAAGTTTCACGGGTCAAGGTTTCACGGGTAAGTTTTACGGGTAAGTTTCACGGGTAAGTTTCACAGGTGACCTTTCACGGGTCTAGGTTTCACTGGTAAGTTTCACGGGTCAAGGTTTCACGGGTAAGTTTCACGGGTAAGTTTCACGGGTATGTTTCACGGGTGACGTTTCACGGGTCTAGGTTTCACTGGTAAGTTTCACGGGTCAAGGTTTCACGGGTAAGTTTTACGGGTAAGTTTCACGGGTAAGTTTCACGGGTGACGTTTCACGGGTCTAGGTTTCACTGGTAAGTTTCACGGGTCAAGGTTTCACGGGTAAGTTTCACGGGTAAGTTTCTCGGGTATGTTTCACGGGTGACGTTTCACGGGTCTAGGTTTCACTGGTAAGTTTCACGGGTCAAGGTTTCACGGGTAAGTTTCACGGGTAAGTTTCACTGGTATGTTTCACGGGTGACGTTTCCCGGGTCTAGGTTTCACTGGTAAGTTTCACGGGTCTAGGTTTCACTGGTAAGTTTCACGGGTCTAGGTTTCACGGGTAAGTTTCACGGGTAAGTTTCACGGGTATGTTTCATGGGTGATGTTTCACGGGTCTAGGTTTCAATGGTAAGTTTCACGGGTCAAGGTTTCACGGGTAAGTTTCACGGGTAAGTTTCACGGGTAAGTTTTACGGGTATGTTTTACAGGTGACGTTTCACGGGTCTAGGTTTCACTGGTAAGTTTCACGGGTCAAGGTTTCACGGGTAAGTTTCACGGGTAAGTTTCACGGGTATGTTTCATGGGTGATGTTTCACGGGTCTAGGTTTTACTGGTAAGTTTCACGGGTCAAGGTTTCACGGGTAAGTTTCACGGGTAAGTTTCACGGGTGACGTTTCACGGGTCTAGGTTTCACTGGTAAGTTTCACGGGTATGTTTCACGGGTGACGTTTCACGGGTCTAGGTTTCACTGGTAAGTTTCACGGGTCAAGGTTTCACGGGTAAGTTTCACGGGTAAGTTTCACGGGTATGTTTCACGGATGACGTTTCACGGGTCTTGGTTTCACTGGTAAGTTTCACGGGTCAAGGTTTCACGGGTAAGTTTCACGGGTAAGTTTTACGGGTATGTTTTACAGGTGACGTTTCACGGGTAAGTTTCACGGGTAAGTTTCACGGGTATGTTTCACGGGTGAAGTTTCACGGGTCTTGGTTTCACTGGTAAGTTTCACGGGTCAAGGTTTCACGGGTAAGTTTCACGGGTAAGTTTTACGGGTATGTTTTACAGGTGACGTTTCACGGGTAAGTTTCACGGGTAAGTTTCACGGGTATGTTTCACGGGTGAAGTTTCACGGGTCTAGGTTTCACTGGTAAGTTTCACGGGTCAAGGTTTCACAAGTAAGTTTCACGGGTAAGTTTTACGGGTAAGTTTCACGGGTGACGTTTCACGGGTCTAGGTTTCACTGGAAAGTTTCACGGGTCAAGGATTCACGAATAAGTTTCACGGGTAAGTTTTACGGGTATGTTTTACAGGTGACGTTTCACGGGTCTAGGTTTCACTGGTAAGTTTCACGGGTCAAGGTTTCACGGGTAAGATTCACGGGTAAGTTTCACGGGTATGTTTCATGGGTGATGTTTCACGGGTCTAGGTTTCACTGGTAAGTTTCACGGGTCAAGGTTTTACGGGTAAGTTTCACGGGTAAGTTTCACGGGTATGTTTCACGGGTGACGTTTCACGGGTCTAGGTTTCACTGGTAAGTTTCACGGGTCAAGGTTTCACGGGTAAGTTTCACGGGTAAGTTTCACGGGTATGTTTCACGGGTGACGTTTCACGGGTCTAGGTTTCACTAGTAAGTTTCACGGGTCAAGGTTTCACGGGTAAGTTTCACGGGTATGTTTTATGGGTGATGTTTCACGGGTCTAGGTTTTACTGGTAAGTTTCACGGGTCAAGGTTTAACGGGTAAGTTTCACGGGTAAGTTTCACGGGTGACGTTTCACGGGTCTAGGTTTCACTGGTAAGTTTCACGGGTATGTTTCACGGGTAAGTTTTACGGGTATGTTTTACAGGTGATGTTTCACGGGTAAGTTTTACGGGTAAGATTCACGGGTCTAGGTTTCACTGGTAAGTTTCACGGGTCAAGGTTTCACGGGTAAGTTTCACGGGTAAGTTTCACGGGTATGTTTCACGGGTGACGTTTCACGGGTCTAGGTTTCACTGGAAAGTTTCACGGATCAAGGTTTCACGGGTAAGTTTCACGGGTAAGTTTTACGGGTATGTTTTACAGGTGACGTTTCACGGGTCTAGGTTTCACTGGTAAGTTTCACGGGTCAAGGTTTCACGGGTAAGTTTCACGGGTAAGTTTCACGGGTATGTTTCATGGGTGATGTTTCACGGGTCTAGGTTTTACTGGTAAGTTTCACGGGTCAAGGTTTCACGGGTAAGTTTCACGGGTAAGTTTCACGGGTGACGTTTCACGGGTCTAGGTTTCACTGGTAAGTTTCACGGGTATGTTTAACGGGTGACGTTTCACGGGTCTAGGTTTCACTGGTAAGTTTCACGGGTCAAGGTTTCACGGGTAAGTTTCACGGGTAAGTTTCACGGGTAAGTTTCACGGGTAAGTTTCACGGGTATGTTTCACGGATGACGTTTTACGGGTCTTGGTTTCACTGGTAAGTTTCACGGGTCAAGGTTTTACGGGTCAAGGTTTTACGGGTAAGTTTCACGGGTAAGTTTTACGGGTATGTTTTACAGGTGACGTTTCACGGGTAAGTTTCACGGGTAAGTTTCACGGGTATGTTTCACGGGTGATGTTTCACGGGTCTAGGTTTCACTGGTAAGTTTCACGGGTCAAGGTTTCACGGGTAAGTTTCACGGGTAAGTTTTACGGGTAAGTTTCACGGGTGACGTTTCACGGGTCTAGGTTTCACTGGAAAGTTTCACGGGTCAAGGATTCACGGGTAAGTTTCACGGGTAAGTTTTACGGGTATGTTTTACAGGTGACGTTTCACGGGTCTAGGTTTCACTGGTAAGTTTCACGGGTCAAGGTTTCACGGGTAAGATTCACGGGTTTCACGGGTATGTTTCACGGGTGACGTTTCACGGGTCTAGGTTTCACTAGTAAGTTTCACGGGTCAAGGTTTCACGGGTAAGTTTCACGGGTATGTTTCACGGGTGACGTTTCACGGGTATTTTTCATGGGTGATGTTTCACGGGTCTAGGTTTCACTGGTAAGTTTCACGGGTCAAGGTTTTACGGGTAAGTTTCACGGGTAAGTTTCACGGGTATGTTTCACAGGTGACGTTTCACGGGTCTAGGTTTCACTGGTAAGTTTCACGGGTCAAGGTTTCACGGGTAAGATTCACGGGTAAGTTTCACGGGTATGTTTCACGGGTGACGTTTCACGGGTCTAGGTTTCACTAGTAAGTTTCACGGGTCAAGGTTTTACGGGTAAGTTTCACGGGTATGTTTCACGGGTGACGTTTCACGGGTCTAGGTTTCACTGGTAAGTTTCACGGGTCAAGGTTTCACGGGTAAGTTTCACGGGTAAGTTTCACGGGTATGTTTCACGGGTGACGTTTCACGGGTCTAGATTTCACTGGTAAGTTTCACGGGTCAAGGTTTCACGGGTAAGTTTCACGGGTAAGTTTCACGGGTATGTTTCACGGGTGACGTTTCACGGGTCTAGGTTTCACTGGTAAGTTTCACGGGTCAAGGTTTTACGGGTAAGTTTCACGGGTAAGTTTCACGGGTATGTTTCACGGGTGACGTTTCACGGGTCTAGGTTTCACTGGTAAGTTTCACGGGTCAAGGTTTCACGGGTAAGTTTTACGGGTAAGTTTCACGGGTAAGTTTCACGGGTATGTTTCACGGGTGACGTTTCACGGGTCTAGGTTTCACTGGTAAGTTTCACGGGTCAAGGTTTTACGGGTAAGTTTCACGGGTAAGTTTTACGCGTAAGTTTCACGGGTGACGTTTCACGGGTCTAGGTTTCACTGGTAAGTTTCACGGGTCAAGGTTTCACGGGTAAGTTTAACGGGTAAGTTTTACGGGTAAGTTTCACGGGTATGTTTCATGGGTGATGTTTCACGGGTCTAGGTTTTACTGGTAAGTTTCACGGGTCAAGGTTTCACGGGTCAAGGTTTCACGGGTAAGTTTCACGGGTAAGTTTCACGGGTATGTTTCACGGGTGACGTTTCACGGGTCTAGGTTTCACTGGAAAGTTTCACGGATCAAGGTTTTACGGGTAAGTTTCACGGGTAAGTTTCACGGGTAAGTTTTACGGGTATGTTTTACAGGTGACGTTTCACGGGTCTAGGTTTCACTGGTAAGTTTCACGGGTCAAGGTTTCACGGGTAAGTTTCACGGGTAAGTTTCACGGGTATGTTTCATGGGTGATGTTTCACGGGTCTAGGTTTTACTGGTAAGTTTCACGGGTCAAGGTTTCACGGGTAAGTTTCACGGGTAAGTTTCACGGGTGACGTTTCACGGGTCTAGGTTTCACTGGTAAGTTTCACGGGTATGTTTCACGGGTGACGTTTCACGGTTCTAGGTTTCACTGGTAAGTTTCACGGGTCAAGGTTTCACGGGTAAGTTTCACGGGTAAGTTTCACGGGTATGTTTCACGGATGACGTTTCACGGGTCTTGGTTTCACTGGTAAGTTTCACGGGTCAAGGTTTCACGGGTAAGTTTCACGGGTAAGTTTTACGGGTATGTTTTACAGGTGACGTTTCACGGGTAAGTTTCACGGGTAAGTTTCACGGGTATGTTTCACGGGTCTAGGTTTCACTGGTAAGTTTCACGGGTCAAGGTTTCACGGGTAAGATTCACGGGTAAGTTTCACGGGTATGTTTCATTAATGATGTTTCACGGGTCTAGGTTTCACTGGTAAGTTTCACGAGTCAAGGTTTTACGGGTAAGTTTCACGGGTAAGTTTCACGGGTATGTTTCACGGGTGACGTTTCACGGGTCTAGGTTTCGCTGGTAAGTTTCACGGGTCAAGGTTTCACGGGTAAGTTTCACGGGTATGTTTCACGGGTGACGTTTCACGGGTCTAGGTTTCACTGGTAAGTTTCACGGGTCAAGGTTTCACGGGTAAGTTTAACGGGTAAGTTTTACGGGTATGTTTCACGGGTGACGTTTCACGGGTCTAGGTTTCACTGGTAAGTTTCACGGGTCAAGGTTTCACGGGTAAGTTTCACGGGTAAGTTTCACGGGTATGTTTCACGGGTGACGTTTCACGGGTCTAGGTTTCACTGGTAAGTTTCACGGGTCAAGGTTTTACGGGTAAGTTTCACGGGTAAATTTCACGGGTATGTTTCACGGGTGACGTTTCACGGGTCTAGGTTTCACGGGTAAGTTTCACGGGTCAAGGTTTCACGGGTAAGTTTCACGGGTAAGTTTCACGGGTATGTTTCACAAGTGACGTTTCACGGGTCTAGGTTTCACTGGAAAGTTTCACGGGTCAAGGTTTCACGGGTAAGTTTCACGGGTAAGTTTTACGGGTATGTTTTACAGGCGACGTTTCACGGGTCTAGGTTTCACTGGTAAGTTTCACGGGTCTAGGTTTCACGGGTAAGTTTCACGGGTAAGTTTCACGGGTATGTTTCACGGGTGACGTTTCCCGGGTCTAGGTTTCACTGGTAAGTTTCACGGGTCAAGGTTTCACGGGTAAGTTTCACGGGTAAATTTCACGGGTATGTTTCACGGGTGACGTTTCACGGGTCTAGGTTTCACTGGTAAGTTTCACAGTTCAAGGTTTTACGGGTAAGTTTTACGGGTAAGTTTCACGGGTATGTTTCACGGGTGACGTTTCACGGGTCTAGGTTTCACTGGTAAGTTTCACGGGTCAAGGTTTCACGGGTAAGTTTCACGGGTAAGTTTTACGGGTAAGTTTCACGGGTGACGTTTCACGGGTGCGTTTCACGGGTCTAGGTTTCACTGGTAAGTTTCACGGGTCAAGGTTTCACGGGTAAGTTTCACGGGTAAGTTTCACGGGTATGTTTCACGGATGACGTTTCACGGGTCTTGGTTTCACTGGTAAGTTTCACGGGTCAAGGTTTCACGGGTAAGATTCACAGGTAAGTTTCACGGGTATGTTTCATTAATGATGTTTCACGGGTCTAGGTTTCACTGGTAAGTTTCACGAGTCAAGGTTTTACGGGTAAGTTTCACGGGTAAGTTTCACGGGTATGTTTCACGGGTGACGTTTCACGGGTCTAGGTTTCGCTGGTAAGTTTCACGGGTCAAGGTTTCACGGGTAAGTTTCACGGGTATGTTTCACGGGTGACGTTTCACGGGTCTAGGTTTCACTGGTAAGTTTCACGGGTCAAGGTTTTACGGGTAAGTTTCACGGGTAAGTTTCACGGGTATGTTTCACGGGTGACGTTTCACGGGTCTAGGTTTCACTGGTAAGTTTCACGGGTCAAGGTTTCACGGGTAAGTTTAACGGGTAAGTTTTACGGGTATGTTTCACGGGTGACGTTTCACGGGTCTAGGTTTCACTGGTAAGTTTCACGGGTCAAGGTTTCACGGGTAAGTTTCACGGGTAAGTTTCACGGGTATGTTTCACGGGTGACGTTTCACGGGTCTAGGTTTCACTGGTAAGTTTCACGGGTCAAGGTTTTACGGGTAAGTTTCACGGGTAAATTTCACGGGTATGTTTCACGGGTGACGTTTCACGGGTCTAGGTTTCGCTGGTAAGTTTCACGGGTCAAGGTTTCACGGGTAAGTTTCACGGGTATGTTTCACGGGTGACGTTTCACGGGTCTAGGTTTCACTGGTAAGTTTCACGGGTCAAGGTTTCACGGGTAAGTTTAACGGGTAAGTTTTACGGGTATGTTTCACGGGTGACGTTTCACGGGTCTAGGTTTCACTGGTAAGTTTCACGGGTCAAGGTTTCACGGGTAAGTTTCACGGGTAAGTTTCACGGGTATGTTTCACGGGTGACGTTTCACGGGTCTAGGTTTCACTGGTAAGTTTCACGGGTCAAGGTTTTACGGGTAAGTTTCACGGGTAAATTTCACGGGTATGTTTCACGGGTGACGTTTCACGGGTCTAGGTTTCACGGGTAAGTTTCACGGGTCAAGGTTTCACGGGTAAGTTTCACGGGTAAGTTTCACGGGTATGTTTCACAAGTGACGTTTCACGGGTCTAGGTTTCACTGGAAAGTTTCACGGGTCAAGGTTTCACGGGTAAGTTTCACGGGTAAGTTTTACGGGTATGTTTTACAGGCGACGTTTCACGGGTCTAGGTTTCACTGGTAAGTTTCACGGGTCTAGGTTTCACGGGTAAGTTTCACGGGTAAGTTTCACGGGTATGTTTCACGGGTGACGTTTCCCGGGTCTAGGTTTCACTGGTAAGTTTCACGGGTCAAGGTTTCACGGGTAAGTTTCACGGGTAAATTTCACGGGTATGTTTCACGGGTGACGTTTCACGGGTCTAGGTTTCACTGGTAAGTTTCACAGTTCAAGGTTTTACGGGTAATTTTTACGGGTAAGTTTCACGGGTATGTTTCACGGGTGACGTTTCACGGGTCTAGGTTTCACTGGTAAGTTTCACGGGTCAAGGTTTCACGGGTAAGTTTCACGGGTAAGTTTTACGGGTAAGTTTCACGGGTGACGTTTCACGGGTGCGTTTCACGGGTCTAGGTTTCACTGGTAAGTTTCACGGGTCAAGGTTTCACGGGTAAGTTTCACGGGTAAGTTTCACGGGTATGTTTCACGGATGACGTTTCACGGGTCTTGGTTTCACTTGTAAGTTTCACGGGTCAAGGTTTCACGGGTAAGTTTCACGGGTAAGTTTTACGGGTATGTTTTACAGGTGACGTTTCACGGGTAAGTTTCACGGGTAAGTTTCACGGGTATGTTTCACGGGTGACGTTTCACGGGTCTAGGTTTCACTGGTAAGTTTCACGGGTCAAGGTTTCACGGGTAAGATTCACGGGTAAGTTTCACGGGTATGTTTCATTAATGATGTTTCACGGGTCTAGGTTTCACTGGTAAGTTTCACGAGTCAAGGTTTTACGGGTAAGTTTCACGGGTAAGTTTCACGGGTATGTTTCACGGGTGACGTTTCACGGGTCTAGGTTTCGCTGGTAAGTTTCACGGGTCAAGGTTTCACGGGTAAGTTTCACGGGTAAGTTTCACGGGTATGTTTCACGGGTGACGTTTCACGGGTCTAGGTTTCACTGGTAAGTTTCACGGGTCAAGGTTTCACGGGTAAGTTTAACGGGTAAGTTTTACGGGTATGTTTCACGGGTGACGTTTCACGGGTCTAGGTTTCACTGGTAAGTTTCACGGGTCAAGGTTTCACGGGTAAGTTTCACGGGTAAGTTTCACGGGTATGTTTCACGGGTGACGTTTCACGGGTCTAGGTTTCACTGGTAAGTTTCACGGGTCAAGGTTTTACGGGTAAGTTTCACGGGTAAATTTCACGGGTATGTTTCACGGGTGACGTTTCACGGGTCTAGGTTTCACGGGTAAGTTTCACGGGTCAAGGTTTCACGGGTAAGTTTCACGGGTAAGTTTCACGGGTATGTTTCACAAGTGACGTTTCACGGGTCTAGGTTTCACTGGAAAGTTTCACGGGTCAAGGTTTCACGGGTAAGTTTCACGGGTAAGTTTTACGGGTATGTTTTACAGGCGACGTTTCACGGGTCTAGGTTTCACTGGTAAGTTTCACGGGTCTAGGTTTCACGGGTAAGTTTCACGGGTAAGTTTCACGGGTATGTTTCACGGGTGACGTTTCCCGGGTCTAGGTTTCACTGGTAAGTTTCACGGGTCAAGGTTTCACGGGTAAGTTTCACGGGTAAATTTCACGGGTATGTTTCACGGGTGACGTTTCACGGGTCTAGGTTTCACTGGTAAGTTTCACAGTTCAAGGTTTTACGGGTAAGTTTTACGGGTAAGTTTCACGGGTATGTTTCACGGGTGACGTTTCACGGGTCTAGGTTTCACTGGTAAGTTTCACGGGTCAAGGTTTCACGGGTAAGTTTCACGGGTAAGTTTTACGGGTAAGTTTCACGGGTGACGTTTCACGGGTGCGTTTCACGGGTCTAGGTTTCACTGGTAAGTTTCACGGGTCAAGGTTTCACGGGTAAGTTTTACCGGTAAGTTTCACGGGTATGTTTCACAAGTGACGTTTCACGGGTCTAGGTTTCACTGGAAAGTTTCACGGGTCAAGGTTTCACGGGTAAGTTTCACGGGTAAGTTTTACGGGTATGTTTTACAGGCGACGTTTCACGGGTCTAGGTTTCACTGGTAAGTTTCACGGGTCTAGGTTTCACGGGTAAGTTTCACGGGTAAGTTTCACGGGTATGTTTCATGGGTGATGTTTCACGGGTCTAGGTTTCACTGGTAAGTTTCACGGGTCAAGGTTTCACGGGTAAGTTTCACGGGTAAGTTTCACGGGTAAGTTTTACGGGTATGTTTTACAGGTGACGTTTCACGGGTCTAGGTTTCACTGGTAAGTTTCACGGGTCAAGGTTTCACGGGTAAGTTTCACGGGTAAGTTTCACGGGTATGTTTCATGGGTGATGTTTCACGGGTCTAGGTTTTACTGGTAAGTTTCACGGGTCAAGGTTTCACGGGTAAGTTTCACGGGTAAGTTTCACGGGTGACGTTTCACGGGTCTAGGTTTCACTGGTAAGTTTCACGGGTATGTTTCACGGGTGACGTTTCACGGGTCTAGGTTTCACTGGTAAGTTTCACGAGTCAAGGTTTCACGGGTAAGTTTCACGGGTAAGTTTCACGGGTATGTTTCACGGATGACGTTTCACGGGTCTTGGTTTCACTGGTAAGTTTCACGGGTCAAGGTTTCACGGGTAAGTTTCACGGGTAAGTTTTACGGGTATGTTTTACAGGTGACGTTTCACGGGTAAGTTTCACGGGTAAGTTTCACGGGTATGTTTCACGGGTGAAGTTTCACGGGTCTTGGTTTCACTGGTAAGTTTCACGGGTCAAGGTTTCACGGGTAAGTTTCACGGGTAAGTTTTACGGGTATGTTTTACAGGTGACGTTTCACGGGTAAGTTTCACGGGTAAGTTTCACGGGTATGTTTCACGGGTGAAGTTTCACGGGTCTAGGTTTCACTGGTAAGTTTCACGGGTCAAGGTTTCACGGGTAAGTTTCACGGGTAAGTTTTACGGGTAAGTTTCACGGGTGACGTTTCACGGGTCTAGGTTTCACTGGAAAGTTTCACGGGTCAAGGATTCACGGGTAAGTTTCACGGGTAAGTTTTACGGGTATGTTTTACAGGTGACGTTTCACGGGTCTAGGTTTCACTGGTAAGTTTCACGGGTCAAGGTTTCACGGGTAAGATTCACGGGTAAGTTTCACGGGTATGTTTCATGGGTGATGTTTCACGGGTCTAGGTTTCACTAGTAAGTTTCACGGGTCAAGGTTTCACGGGTAAGTTTCACGGGTAAGTTTCACGGGTATGTTTCATGGGTGATGTTTCACGGGTCTAGGTTTTACTGGTAAGTTTCACGGGTCAAGGTTTCACGGGTAAGTTTCACGGGTAAGTTTCACGGGTGACGTTTCACGGGTCTAGGTTTCACTGGTAAGTTTCACGGGTATGTTTCACGGGTAAGTTTTACGGGTATGTTTTACAGGTGACGTTTCACGGGTCTAGGTTTCACTGGTAAGTTTCACGGGTCAAGGTTTCACGGGTCAAGGTTTCACGGGTAAGTTTCACGGGTAAGTTTCACGGGTATGTTTTACAGGTGACGTTTCACGGGTCTAGGTTTCACGGGTCTAGGTTTCACGGGTAAGTTTCACGGGTATGTTTTACAGGTGACGTTTCACGGGTCTAGGTTTCACTGGTAAGTTTCACGGGTCAAGGTTTCACGGGTAAGATTCACGGGTTAGTTTCACGGGTATGTTTCACGGGTGACGTTTCACGGGTCTAGGTTTCACTGGAAAGTTTCACGGGTCAAGGTTTCACGGGTAAGTTTCACGGGTAAGTTTCACGGGTCTGTTTCACGGGTGACGTTTCACAGGTCTAGGTTTCACTGGTAAGTTTCACGAGTCAAGGTTTCACGGGTAAGTTTCACGGGTAAGTTTCACGGGTATGTTTCACGGGTGACGTTTCACGGGTCTAGGTTTCACTGGTAAGTTTCACGGGTCAAGGTTTCACGGGTAAGTTTCACGGGTAAGTTTCACGGGTATGTTTCACGGATGACGTTTCACGGGTCTTGGTTTCACTGGTAAGTTTCACGGGTCAAGGTTTCACGGGTAAGTTTCACGGGTAAGTTTTACGGGTATGTTTTACAGGTGACGTTTCACGGGTAAGTTTCACGGGTAAGTTTCACGGGTATGTTTCACGGGTGACGTTTCACGGGTCTAGGTTTCACTGGTAAGTTTCACGGGTCAAGGTTTCACGGGTAAGTTTCACGGGTAAGTTTTACGGGTAAGTTTCACGGGTGACGTTTCACGGGTCTAGGTTTCACTGGAAAGTTTCACGGGTCAAGGATTCACGGGTAAGTTTCACGGGTAAGTTTTACGGGTATGTTTTACAGGTGACGTTTCACGGGTCTTGGTTTCACTGGTAAGTTTCACGGGTCAAGGTTTCACGGGTAAGTTTCACGGGTAAGTTTTACGGGTATGTTTTACAGGTGACGTTTCACGGGTAAGTTTCACGGGTAAGTTTCACGGGTATGTTTCACGGGTGAAGTTTCACGGGTCTAGGTTTCACTGGTAAGTTTCACGGGTCAAGGTTTCACGGGTAAGTTTCACGGGTAAGTTTTACGGGTAAGTTTCACGGGTGACGTTTCACGGGTCTAGGTTTCACTGGAAAGTTTCACGGGTCAAGGATTCACGGGTAAGTTTCACGGGTAAGTTTTACGGGTATGTTTTACAGGTGACGTTTCACGGGTCTAGGTTTCACTGGTAAGTTTCACGGGTCAAGGTTTCACGGGTAAGATTCACGGGTAAGTTTCACGGGTATGTTTCATGGGTGATGTTTCACGGGTCTAGGTTTCACTAGTAAGTTTCACGGGTCAAGGTTTCACGGGTAAGTTTCACGGGTAAGTTTCACGGGTATGTTTCATGGGTGATGTTTCACGGGTCTAGGTTTTACTGGTAAGTTTCACGGGTCAAGGTTTCACGGGTAAGTTTCACGGGTAAGTTTCACGGGTGACGTTTCACGGGTCTAGGTTTCACTGGTAAGTTTCACGGGTATGTTTCACGGGTAAGTTTTACGGGTATGTTTTACAGGTGACGTTTCACGGGTCTAGGTTTCACTGGTAAGTTTCACGGGTCAAGGTTTCACGGGTCAAGGTTTCACGGGTAAGTTTCACGGGTAAGTTTCACGGGTATGTTTTACAGGTGACGTTTCACGGGTCTAGGTTTCACGGGTCTAGGTTTCACGGGTAAGTTTCACGGGTATGTTTTACAGGTGACGTTTCACGGGTCTAGGTTTCACTGGTAAGTTTCACGGGTCAAGGTTTCACGGGTAAGATTCACGGGTTAGTTTCACGGGTATGTTTCACGGGTGACGTTTCACGGGTCTAGGTTTCACTGGAAAGTTTCACGGGTCAAGGTTTCACGGGTAAGTTTCACGGGTAAGTTTCACGGGTCTGTTTCACGGGTGACGTTTCACAGGTCTAGGTTTCACTGGTAAGTTTCACGAGTCAAGGTTTCACGGGTAAGTTTCACGGGTAAGTTTCACGGGTATGTTTCACGGGTGACGTTTCACGGGTCTAGGTTTCACTGGTAAGTTTCACGGGTCAAGGTTTCACGGGTAAGTTTCACGGGTAAGTTTCACGGGTATGTTTCACGGATGACGTTTCACGGGTCTTGGTTTCACTGGTAAGTTTCACGGGTCAAGGTTTCACGGGTAAGTTTCACGGGTAAGTTTTACGGGTATGTTTTACAGGTGACGTTTCACGGGTAAGTTTCACGGGTAAGTTTCACGGGTATGTTTCACGGGTGACGTTTCACGGGTCTAGGTTTCACTGGTAAGTTTCACGGGTCAAGGTTTCACGGGTAAGTTTCACGGGTAAGTTTTACGGGTAAGTTTCACGGGTGACGTTTCACGGGTCTAGGTTTCACTGGAAAGTTTCACGGGTCAAGGATTCACGGGTAAGTTTCACGGGTAAGTTTTACGGGTATGTTTTACAGGTGACGTTTCACGGGTCTAGGTTTCACTGGTAAGTTTCACGGGTCAAGGTTTCACGGGTAAGTTTCACGGGTAAGTTTCACGGGTATGTTTCATGGGTGATGTTTCACGGGTCTAGGTTTTACTGGTAAGTTTCACGGGTCAAGGTTTCACGGGTAAGTTTCACGGGTAAGTTTCACGGGTATGTTTCACGGATGACGTTTCACGGGTCTTGGTTTCACTGGTAAGTTTCACGGGTCAAGGTTTCACGGGTAAGTTTCACGGGTAAGTTTTACGGGTATGTTTTACAGGTGACGTTTCACGGGTAAGTTTCACGGGTAAGTTTCACGGGTATGTTTCACGGGTGACGTTTCACGGGTCTTGGTTTCACTGGTAAGTTTCACGGGTCAAGGTTTCACGGGTAAGTTTCACGGGTATGTTTCACGGGTGACGTTTCACGGGTCTAGGTTTCACTGGTAAGTTTCACGGGTCAAGGTTTCACGGGTAAGTTTCACGGGTACGTTTTACGGGTAAGTTTCACGGGTCTAGGTTTCAATGGTAAGTTTCACGGGTCAAGGTTTCACGGGTAAGTTTCACGGGTAAGTTTCACGGGTATGTTTCACGGGTGACGTTTCACGGGTCTAGGTTTCACTGGAAAGTTTCACGGATCAAGGTTTCACGGGTAAGTTTCACGGGTAAGTTTTACGGGTATGTTTTACAGGTGACGTTTCAAGGTCTAGGTTTCACTGGTAAGTTTCACGGGTCAAGGTTTCACGGGTAAGTTTCACGGGTAAGTTTCACGGGTATGTTTCATGGGTGATGTTTCACGGGTCTAGGTTTTACTGGTAAGTTTCACGGGTCAAGGTTTCACGGGTAAGTTTCACGGGTGACGTTTCACGGGTCTAGGTTTCACTGGTAAGTTTCACGGGTATGTTTCACGGGTGACGTTTCACGGGTCTAGGTTTCACTGGTAAGTTTCACGGGTCAAGGTATCACGGGTAAGTTTCACTGGTAAGTTTCACGGGTATGTTTCACGGATGACGTTTCACGGGTCTTGGTTTCACTGGTAAGTTTCACGGGTCAAGGTTTCACGGGTAAGTTTCACGGGTAAGTTTTACGGGTATGTTTTACAGGTGACGTTTCACGGGTAAGTTTCACGGGTAAGTTTCACGGGTATGTTTCACGGGTGACGTTTCACGGGTCTAGGTTTCACTGGTAAGTTTCACGGGTCAAGGTTTCACGGGTAAGTTTCACGGGTAAGTTTTACGGGTAAGTTTCACGGGTGACGTTTCACGGGTCTAGGTTTCACTGGAAAGTTTCACGGGTCAAGGATTCACGGGTAAGTTTCACGGGTAAGTTTTACGGGTATGTTTTACAGGTGACGTTTCACGGGTCTAGGTTTCACTGGTAAGTTTCACGGGTCAAGGTTTCACGGGTAAGATTCACGGGTAAGTTTCACGGGTATGTTTCATGGGTGATGTTTCACGGGTCTAGGTTTCACTGGTAAGTTTCACGGGTCAAGGTTTTACGGGTAAGTTTCACGGGTATGTTTCACGGGTGACGTTTCACGGGTCTAGGTTTCACTGGTAAGTTTCACGGGTCAAGGTTTCACGGGTAAGATTCACGGGTAAGTTTCACGGGTATGTTTCACGGGTGACGTTTCACGGGTATAGGTTTCACTAGTAAGTTTCACGGGTCAAGGTTTCACGGGTAAGTTTCACGGGTAAGTTTCACGGGTATGTTTCACGGATGACGTTTCACGGGTCTAGGTTTCACTGGTAAGTTTCACGGGTCAAGGTTTCACGGGTAAGTTTCACGGGTAAGTTTCACGGGTATGTTTCACGGGTGACGTTTCACGGGTCTAGGTTTCACTGGTAAGTTTCACGGGTCAAGGTTTCACGGGTAAGTTTTACGGGTAAGTTTCACGGGTAAGTTTTACGCGTAAGTTTCACGGGTGACGTTTCACGGGTCTAGGTTTCACTGGTAAGTTTCACGGGTCAAGGTTTCACGGGTAAGTTTAACGGGTAAGTTTTACGGGTAAGTTTCACGGGTGACGTTTCACGGGTCTAGGTTTCACTGGTAAGTTTCACGGGTCTAGGTTTCACTGGTAAGTTTCACGGGTCAAGGTTTCACGGGTAAGTTTCACGGGTAAGTTTCACGGGTATGTTTCACGGGTGACGTTTCACGGGTCTAGGTTTCACTGGAAAGTTTCACGGATCAAGGTTTCACGGGTAAGTTTCACGGGTAAGTTTCACGGGTAAGTTTTACGGGTATGTTTTACAGGTGACGTTTCACGGGTCTAGGTTTCACTGGTAAGTTTCACGGGTCAAGGTTTCACGGGTAAGTTTCACGGGTAAGTTTCACGGGTATGTTTCATGGGTGATGTTTCACGGGTCTAGGTTTTACTGGTAAGTTTCACGGGTCAAGGTTTCACGGGTAAGTTTCACGGGTAAGTTTCACGGGTGACGTTTCACGGGTCTAGGTTTCACTGGTAAGTTTCACGGGTATGTTTCACGGGTGACGTTTCACGGGTCTAGGTTTCACTGGTAAGTTTCACGGGTCAAGGTTTCACGGGTAAGTTTCACGGGTAAGTTTCACGGGTATGTTTCACGGATGACGTTTCACGGGTCTTGGTTTCACTGGTAAGTTTCACGGGTCAAGGTTTCACGGGTAAGTTTCACGGGTATGTTTTACAGGTGACGTTTCACGGGTAAGTTTCACGGGTAAGTTTCACGGGTATGTTTCACGGGTGACGTTTCACGGGTCTAGGTTTCACTGGTAAGTTTCACGGGTCAAGGTTTCACGGGTAAGTTTCACGGGTAAGTTTTACGGGTAAGTTTCACGGGTGACGTTTCACGGGTCTAGGTTTCACTGGAAAGTTTCACGGGTCAAGGATTCACGGGTAAGTTTCACGGGTAAGTTTTACGGGTATGTTTTACAGGTGACGTTTCACGGGTCTAGGTTTCACTGGTAAGTTTCACGGGTCAAGGTTTCACGGGTAAGATTCACGGGTAAGTTTCACGGGTATGTTTCATGGGTGATGTTTCACGGGTCTAGGTTTCACTGGTAAGTTTCACGGGTCAAGGTTTTACGGGTAAGTTTCACGGGTAAGTTTCACGGGTATGTTTCACGGGTGACGTTTCACGGGTCTAGGTTTCGCTGGTAAGTTTCACGGGTCAAGGTTTCACGGGTAAGTTTCACGGGTAAGTTTCACGGGTATGTTTCACGGGTGACGTTTCACGGGTCTAGGTTTCACTAGTAAGTTTCACGGGTCAAGGTTTCACGGGTAAGTTTCACGGGTAAGTTTCACGGGTATGTTTCATGGGTGATGTTTCACGGGTCTAGGTTTTACTGGTAAGTTTCACGGGTCAAGGTTTCACGGGTAAGTTTCACGGGTAAGTTTCACGGGTGACGTTTCACGGGTCTAGGTTTCACTGGTAAGTTTCACGGGTATGTTTCACGGGTAAGTTTTACGGGTATGTTTTACAGGTGACGTTTCACGGGTCTAGGTTTCACTGGTAAGTTTCACGGGTCAAGGTTTCACGGGTCAAGGTTTCACGGGTAAGTTTCACGGGTAAGTTTCACGGGTAAGTTTCACGGGTATGTTTTACAGGTGACGTTTCACGGGTCTAGGTTTCACTGGTAAGTTTCACGGGTCAAGGTTTCACGGGTAAGATTCACGTGTAAGTTTCACGGGTATGTTTCATGAGTGATGTTTCACGGGTCTAGGTTTCACTGGTAAGTTTCACGGGTCAAGGTTTTACGGGTAAGTTTCACGGGTAAGTTTCACGGGTATGTTTCACGGGTGACGTTTCACGGGTCTAGGTTTCACTGGTAAGTTTCACGGGTCAAGGTTTCACGGGTAAGTTTCACGGGTAAGTTTCACGGGTATGTTTCACGGGTGACGTTTCACGGGTCTAGGTTTCACTAGTAAGTTTCACTTGTCAAGGTTTCACGGGTAAGTTTCACGGGTAAGTTTTACGGGTATGTTTTACAGGCGACGTTTCACGGGTCTAGGTTTCACTGGTAAGTTTCACGGGTCTAGGTTTCACGGGTAAGTTTCACGGGTAAGTTTCACGGGTATGTTTCATGGGTGATGTTTCACGGGTCTATGTTTCACTGGTAAGTTTCACGGGTCAAGGTTTCACGGGTAAGTTTCACGGGTAAGTTTCACGGGTAAGTTTTACGGGTATGTTTTACAGGTGACGTTTCACGGGTCTAGGTTTCACTGGTAAGTTTCACGGGTCAAGGTTTCACGGGTAAGTTTCACGGGTATGTTTCATGGGTGATGTTTAACGGGTCTAGGTTTAACTGGTAAGTTTCACGGGTCAAGGTTTCACGGGTAAGTTTCACGGGTAAGTTTCACGGGTGACGTTTCACGGGTCTAGGTTTCACTGGTAAGTTTCACGGGTCAAGGTTTCACGGGTAAGTTTCACGGGTAAGTTTTACGGTTATGTTTTACAGGTGACGTTTCACGGGTAAGTTTCACGGGTAAGTTTCACGGGTATGTTTCACGGGTGAAGTTTCACGAGTCTTGGTTTCACTGGTAAGTTTCACGGGTCAAGGTTTCACTGGTAAGTTTCACGGGTCAAGGTTTCACGGGTAAGTTTAACGGGTAAGTTTAACGGGTAAGTTTTACGGGTAAGTTTCACGGGTGACGTTTCACGGGTCTAGGTTTCACTGGTAAGTTTCACGGGTCTAGGTTTCACTGGTAAGTTTCACGGGTCAAGGTTTCACGGGTAAGTTTCACGGGTAAGTTTCACGGGTATGTTTCACGGGTGACGTTTCACGGGTCTAGGTTTCACTGGTAAGTTTCACGGGTCAAGGTTTCACGGGTAAGTTTCACGGGTAAGTTTCACGGGTATGTTTCACGGATGACGTTTCACGGGTCTTGGTTTCACTGGTAAGTTTCACGGGTCAAGGTTTCACGGGTAAGTTTCACGGGTAAGTTTTACGGTTATGTTTTACAGGTGACGTTTCACGGGTAAGTTTCACGGGTAAGTTTCACGGGTATGTTTCACGGGTGAAGTTTCACGGGTCTTGGTTTCACTGGTAAGTTTCACGGGTCAAGGTTTCACGGGTAAGTTTCACGGGTAAAGTTTTACGGGTATGTTCTACAGGTGACGTTTCACGGGTAAGTTTCACGGGTAAGTTTCACGGGTATGTTTCACGGGTGAAGTTTCACGGGTCTAGGTTTCACTGGTAAGTTTCACGGGTCATGGTTTCACGGGTAAGTTTCACGGGTAAGTTTTACGGGTAAATTTCACGGGTGACGTTTCACGGGTCTAGGTTTCACTGGAAAGTTTCACGGGTCAAGGATTCACGGGTAAGTTTCACGGGTAAGTTTTACGGGTATGTTTTACAGGTGACGTTTCACGGGTCTAGGTTTCACTGGTAAGTTTCACGGGTCAAGGTTTCACGGGTAAGATTCACGGGTAAGTTTCACGGGTATGTTTCATGGGTGATGTTTTACGGGTCTAGGTTTCACTGGTAAGTTTCACGGGTCAAGGTTTTACGGGTAAGTTTCACGGGTAAGTTTCACGGGTATGTTTCACGGGTGACGTTTCACGGGTCTAGGTTTCACTGGTAAGTTTCACGGGTCAAGGTTTCACGGGTAAGTTTCACGGGTAAGTTTCACGGGTATGTTTCACGGGTGACATTTCACGGGTCTAGGTTTCACTAGTAAGTTTCACGGGTCAAGGTTTCACGGGTAAGTTTCACGGGTAAGTTTCACGGGTATGTTTTATGGGTGATGTTTCACGGGTCTAGGTTTTACTGGTAAGTTTCACGGGTCAAGGTTTCACGGGTAAGTTTCACGGGTAAGTTTCACGGGTGACGTTTCACGGGTCTAGGTTTCACTGGTAAGTTTCACGGGTCACGGTTTCACGGGTCAAGGTTTCACGGGTAAGTTTCACGGGTAAGTTTCACGGGTATGTTTTACAGGTGACGTTTCACGGGTCTAGGTTTCACTGGTAAGTTTCACGGGTCAAGGTTTCACGGGTAAGATTCACGGGTAAGTTTCACGGGTATGTTTCATGGGTGATGTTTCACGGGTCTAGGTTTCACTGGTAAGTTTCACGGGTCAAGGTTTTACGGGTAAGTTTCACGGGTAAGTTTCACGGGTATGTTTCACGGGTGACGTTTCACGGGTCTAGGTTTCACTGGTAAGTTTCACGGGTCAAGGTTTCACGGGTAAGTTTCACGGGTAAGTTTCACGGGTATGTTTCACGGGTGACGTTTCACGGGTCTAGGTTTCACTAGTAAGTTTCACGGGTCAAGGTTTCACGGGTAAGTTTCACGGGTAAGTTTCACGGGTAAGTTTCACAGGTATGTTTCACGGGTGACGTTTCACGGGTCTAGGTTTCACTGGTAAGTTTCACGGGTCAAGGTTTCACGGGTAAGTTTCACGGGTAAGTTTTACGGGTATGTTTCACGGGTGACGTTTCACGGGTCTAGGTTTCACTGGTAAGTTTCACGGGTCAAGGTTTCACGGGTAAGTTTCACGGGTAAGTTTCACGGGTATGTTTCACGGGTGACGTTTCACGGGTCTAGGTTTCACTGGTAAGTTTCACGGGTCAAGGTTTTACGGGTAAGTTTCACGGGTAAGTTTCACGGGTATGTTTCACGGGTGACGTTTCACGGGTCTAGGTTTCACGGGTAAGTTTCACGGGTCAAGGTTTCACGGGTAAGTTTCACGGGTAAGTTTCACGGGTATGTTTCACAAGTGACGTTTCACGGGTCTAGGTTTCACTGGAAAGTTTCACGGGTCAAGGTTTCACGGGTAAGTTTCACGGGTAAGTTTTACGGGTATGTTTTACAGGCGACGTTTCACGGGTCTAGGTTTCACTGGTAAGTTTCACGGGTCTAGGTTTCACGGGTAAGTTTCACGGGTAAGTTTCACGGGTATGTTTCACGGGTGACGTTTCACGGGTCTAGGTTTCACTGGTAAGTTTCACGGGTCAAGGTTTCACGGTTAAGTTTCACGGGTAAGTTTCACGGGTATGTTTCACGGGTGACGTTTCACGGGTCTAGGTTTCACTGGTAAGTTTCACGGGTCAAGGTTTTACGGGTAAGTTTCACGGGTAAGTTTCACGGGTATGTTTCACGGGTGACGTTTCACGGGTCTAGGTTTCACTGGTAAGTTTCACGGGTCAAGGTTTCACGGGTAAGTTTTACGGGTAAGTTTCACGGGTGACGTTTCACGGGTGACGTTTCACGGGTCTAGGTTTCACTGGTAAGTTTCACGGGTCAAGGTTTCACGGGTAAGTTTCACGGGTAAGTTTCACGGGTATGTTTCACAAGTGACGTTTCACGGGTCTAGGTTTCACTGGAAAGTTTCACGGGTCAAGGTTTCACGGGTAAGTTTCACGGGTAAGTTTTACGGGTATGTTTTACAGGCGACGTTTCACGGGTCTAGGTTTCACTGGTAAGTTTCACGGGTCTAGGTTTCACGGGTAAGTTTCACGGGTAAGTTTCACGGGTATGTTTCATGGGTGATGTTTCACGGGTCTAGGTTTCACTGGTAAGTTTCACGGGTCAAGGTTTCACGGGTAAGTTTCACGGGTAAGTTTCACGGGTATGTTTCACGGGTGACGTTTCACGGGTAAGTTTTACGCGTAAGTTTCACGGGTGACGTTTCACGGGTCTAGGTTTCACTGGTAAGTTTCACGGGTCAAGGTTTCACGGGTAAGTTTCACGGGTAAGTTTTACGGGTAAGTTTCACGGGTGACGTTTCACGGGTCTAGGTTTCACTGGTAAGTTTCACGGGTCAAGGTTTCACGGGTAAGTTTCACGGGTAAGTTTCACGAGTATGTTCCACGGGTGACGTTTCACGGGTCTAGGTTTCACTGGTAAGTTTCACGGGTCAAGGTTTCACGGGTAAGTTTCACGGGTAAGTTTTACGGGTAACTTTCACGGGTGACGTTTCACGGGTGCGTTTCACGGGTCTAGGTTTCACTGGTAAGTTTCACGGGTCAAGGTTTCACGGGTAAGTTTCACCGGTAAGTTTCACGGGTATGTTTCACAAGTGACGTTTCACGGGTCTAGGTTTCACTGGAAAGTTTCACGGGTCAAGGTTTCACGGGTAAGTTTCACGGGTAAGTTTTACGGGTATGTTTTACAGGCGACGTTTCACGGGTCTAGGTTTCACTGGTAAGTTTCACGGGTCTAGGTTTCACGGGTAAGTTTCACGGGTAAGTTTCACGGGTATGTTTCATGGGTGATGTTTCACGGGTCTAGGTTTCACTGGTAAATTTCACGGGTCAAGGTTTCACGGGTAAGTTTCACGGGTAAGTTTCACGGGTAAGTTTTACGGGTATGTTTTACAGGTGACGTTTCACGGGTCTAGGTTTCACTGGTAAGTTTCACGGGTCAAGGTTTCACGGGTAAGTTTCACGGGTAAGTTTCACGGGTATGTTTCATGGGTGATGTTTCACGGGTCTAGGTTTTACTGGTAAGTTTCACGGGTCAAGGTTTCACGGGTAAGTTTCACGGGTAAGTTTCACGGGTGACGTTTCACGGGTCTAGGTTTCACTGGTAAGTTTCACGGGTATGTTTCACGGGTGACGTTTCACGGGTCTAGGTTTCACTGGTAAGTTTCACGGGTCAAGGTTTCACGGGTAAGTTTCACGGGTAAGTTTCACGGGTATGTTTCACGGATGACGTTTCACGGGTCTTGGTTTCACTGGTAAGTTTCACGGGTCAAGGTTTCACGGGTAAGTTTCACGGGTAAGTTTTACGGGTATGTTTTACAGGTGACGTTTCACGGGTAAGTTTCACGGGTAAGTTTCACGGGTATGTTTCACGGGTGAAGTTTCACGGGTCTTGGTTTCACTGGTAAGTTTCACGGGTCAAGGTTTCACGGGTAAGTTTCACGGGTAAGTTTTACGGGTATGTTCTACAGGTGACGTTTCACGGGTAAGTTTCACGGGTAAGTTTCACGGGTATGTTTCACGGGTGAAGTTTCACGGGTCTAGGTTTCACTTGTAAGTTTCACGGGTCAAGGTTTCACGGGTAAGTTTCACGGGTAAGTTTTACGGGTAAGTTTCACGGGTGACGTTTCACGGGTCTAGGTTTCACTGGAAAGTTTCACGGGTCAAGGATTCACGGGTAAGTTTCACGGGTAAGTTTTACGGGTATGTTTTACAGGTGACGTTTCACGGGTCTAGGTTTCACTGGTAAGTTTCACGGGTCAAGGTTTCACGGGTAAGATTCACGGGTAAGTTTCACGGGTATGTTTCATGGGTGATGTTTCACGGGTCTAGGTTTCACTGGTAAGTTTCACGGGTCAAGGTTTTACGGGTAAGTTTCACGGGTAAGTTTCACGGGTATGTTTCACGGGTGACGTTTCACGGGTCTAGGTTTCACTGGTAAGTTTCACGGGTCAAGGTTTCACGGGTAAGTTTCACGGGTAAGTTTCACGGGTATGTTTCACGGGTGACGTTTCACGGGTCTAGGTTTCACTAGTAAGTTTCACGGGTCAAGGTTTCACGGGTAAGTTTCACGGGTAAGTTTCACGGGTATGTTTTATGGGTGATGTTTCACGGGTCTAGGTTTTACTGGTAAGTTTCACGGGTCAAGGTTTCACGGGTAAGTTTCACGGGTAAGTTTCACGGGTGACGTTTCACGGGTCTAGGTTTCACTGGTAAGTTTCACGGGTATGTTTCACGGGTAAGTTTTACGGGTATGTTTTACAGGTTACGTTTCACGGGTCTAGGTTTCACTGGTAAGTTTCACGGGTCAAGGTTTCACGGGTCAAGGTTTCACGGGTAAGTTTCACGGGTAAGTTTCACGGGTATGTTTTACAGGTGACGTTTCACGGGTCTAGGTTTCACTGGTAAGTTTCACGGGTCAAGGTTTCACGGGTAAGATTCACGGGTAAGTTTCACGGGTATGTTTCATGGGTGATGTTTCACGGGTCTAGGTTTCACTGGTAAGTTTCACGGGTCAAGGTTTCACGGGTAAGTTTCACGGGTAAGTTTCACGGGTGACGTTTCACGGGTCTAGGTTTCACTGGTAAGTTTCACGGGTCAAGGTTTCACGGGTCAAGGTTTCACGGGTAAGTTTCACGGGTAAGTTTCACGGGTATGTTTTACAGGTGACGTTTCACGGGTCTAGGTTTCACTGGTAAGTTTCACGGGTCAAGGTTTCACGGGTAAGATTCACGGGTAAGTTTCACGGGTATGTTTCATGGGTGATGTTTCACGGGTCTAGGTTTCACTGGTAAGTTTCACGGGTCAAGGTTTTACGGGTAAGTTTCACGGGTAAGTTTCACGGGTATGTTTCACGGGTGACGTTTCACGGGTCTAGGTTTCACTGGTAAGTTTCACGGGTCAAGGTTTCACGGGTAAGTTTCACGGGTAAGTTTCACGGGTATGTTTCACGGGTGACGTTTCACGGGTCTAGGTTTCACTAGTAAGTTTCACGGGTCAAGGTTTCACGGGTAAGTTTCACGGGTAAGTTTCACGGGTAAGTTTCACAGGTATGTTTCACGGGTGACGTTTCACGGGTCTAGGTTTCACTGGTAAGTTTCACGGGTCAAGGTTTCACGGGTAAGTTTCACGGGTAAGTTTTACGGGTATGTTTCACGGGTGACGTTTCACGGGTCTAGGTTTCACTGGTAAGTTTCACGGGTCAAGGTTTCACTGGTAAGTTTCACGGGTAAGTTTCACGGGTATGTTTCACGGGTGACGTTTCACGGGTCTAGGTTTCACTGGTAAGTTTCACGGGTCAAGGTTTTACGGGTAAGTTTCACGAGTAAGTTTCACGGGTATGTTTCACGGGTGACGTTTCACGGGTCTAGGTTTCACGGGTAAGTTTCACGGGTCAAGGTTTCACGGGTAAGTTTCACGGGTAAGTTTCACGGGTATGTTTCACAAGTGACGTTTCACGGGTCTAGGTTTCACTGGAAAGTTTCACGGGTCAAGGTTTCACGGGTAAGTTTCACGGGTAAGTTTTACGGGTATGTTTTACAGGCGACGTTTCACGGGTCTAGGTTTCACTGGTAAGTTTCACGGGTCTAGGTTTCACGGGTAAGTTTCACGGGTAAGTTTCACGGGTATGTTTCACGGGTGACGTTTCACGGGTCTAGGTTTCACTGGTAAGTTTCACGGGTCAAGGTTTCACGGTTAAGTTTCACGGGTAAGTTTCACGGGTATGTTTCACGGGTGACGTTTCACGGGTCTAGGTTTCACTGGTAAGTTTCACGGGTCAAGGTTTTACGGGTAAGTTTCACGGGTAAGTTTCACGGGTATGTTTCACGGGTGACGTTTCACGGGTCTAGGTTTCACTGGTAAGTTTCACGGGTCAAGGTTTCACGGGTAAGTTTTACGGGTTAGTTTCACGGGTGACGTTTCACGGGTCTAGGTTTCACTGGTAAGTTTCACGGGTCAAGGTTTCACGGGTAAGTTTCACGGGTAAGTTTCACGGGTATGTTTCACAAGTGACGTTTCACGGGTCTAGGTTTCACTGGAAAGTTTCACGGGTCAAGGTTTCACGGGTAAGTTTCACGGGTAAGTTTTACGGGTATGTTTTACAGGCGACGTTTCACGGGTCTAGGTTTCACTGGTAAGTTTCACGGGTCTAGGTTTCACGGGTAAGTTTCACGGGTAAGTTTCACGGGTATGTTTCATGGGTGATGTTTCACGGGTCTAGGTTTCACTGGTAAGTTTCACGGGTCAAGGTTTCACGGGTAAGTTTCACGGGTAAGTTTCACGGGTATGTTTCACGGGTGACGTTTTACGGGTAAGTTTTACGCGTAAGTTTCACGGGTGACGTTTCACGGGTCTAGGTTTCACTGGTAAGTTTCACGGGTCAAGGTTTCACGGGTAAGTTTCACGGGTAAGTTTTACGGGTAAGTTTCACGGGTGACGTTTCACGGGTCTAGGTTTCACTGGTAAGTTTCACGGGTCAAGGTTTCACGGGTAAGTTTCACGGGTAAGTTTCACGGGTATGTTCCACGGGTGACGTTTCACGGGTCTAGGTTTCACTGGTAAGTTTCACGGGTCAAGGTTTCACGGGTAAGTTTCACGGGTAAGTTTTACGGGTAAGTTTCACGGGTGACGTTTCACGGGTGCGTTTCACGGGTCTAGGTTTCACTGGTATGTTTCACGGGTCAAGGTTTCACGGGTAAGTTTCACCGGTAAGTTTCACGGGTATGTTTCACAAGTGACGTTTCACGGGTCTAGGTTTCACTGGAAAGTTTCACGGGTCAAGGTTTCACGGGTAAGTTTCACGGGTAAGTTTTACGGGTATGTTTTACAGGCGACGTTTCACGGGTCTAGGTTTCACTGGTAAGTTTCACGGGTCTAGGTTTCACGGGTAAGTTTCACGGGTAAGTTTCACGGGTATGTTTCATGGGTGATGTTTCACGGGTCTAGGTTTCACTGGTAAATTTCACGGGTCAAGGTTTCACGGGTAAGTTTCACGGGTAAGTTTCACGGGTAAGTTTTACGGGTATGTTTTACAGGTGACGTTTCACGGGTCTAGGTTTCACTGGTAAGTTTCACGGGTCAAGGTTTCACGGGTAAGTTTCACGGGTAAGTTTCACGGGTATGTTTCATGGGTGATGTTTCACGGGTCTAGGTTTTACTGGTAAGTTTCACGGGTCAAGGTTTCACGGGTAAGTTTCACGGGTAAGTTTCACGGGTGACGTTTCACGGGTCTAGGTTTCACTGGTAAGTTTCACGGGTATGTTTCACGGGTGACGTTTCACGGGTCTAGGTTTCACTGGTAAGTTTCACGGGTCAAGGTTTCACGGGTAAGTTTCACGGGTAAGTTTCACGGGTATGTTTCACGGATGACGTTTCACGGGTCTTGGTTTCACTGGTAAGTTTCACGGGTCAAGGTTTCACGGGTAAGTTTCACGGGTAAGTTTTACGGGTATGTTTTACAGGTGACGTTTCACGGGTAAGTTTCACGGGTAAGTTTCACGGGTATGTTTCACGGGTGAAGTTTCACGGGTCTTGGTTTCACTGGTAAGTTTCACGGGTCAAGGTTTCACGGGTAAGTTTCACGGGTAAGTTTTACGGGTATGTTCTACAGGTGACGTTTCACGGGTAAGTTTCACGGGTAAGTTTCACGGGTATGTTTCACGGGTGAAGTTTCACGGGTCTAGGTTTCACTGGTAAGTTTCACGGGTCAAGGTTTCACGGGTAAGTTTCACGGGTAAGTTTTACGGGTAAGTTTCACGGGTGACGTTTCACGGGTCTAGGTTTCACTGGAAAGTTTCACGGGTCAAGGATTCACGGGTAAGTTTCACGGGTAAGTTTTACGGGTATGTTTTACAGGTGACGTTTCACGGGTCTAGGTTTCACTGGTAAGTTTCACGGGTCAAGGTTTCACGGGTAAGATTCACGGGTAAGTTTCACGGGTATGTTTCATGGGTGATGTTTCACGGGTCTAGGTTTCACTGGTAAGTTTCACGGGTCAAGGTTTTACGGGTAAGTTTCACGGGTAAGTTTCACGGGTAAGTTTCACGGGTATGTTTCACGGGTGACGTTTCACGGGTCTAGGTTTCACTGGTAAGTTTCACGGGTCAAGGTTTCACGGGTAAGTTTCACGGGTAAGTTTCACGGGTATGTTTCACGGGTGACGTTTCACGGGTCTAGGTTTCACTAGTAAGTTTCACGGGTCAAGGTTTCACGGGTAAGTTTCACGGGTAAGTTTTACGGGTATGTTTTATGGGTGATGTTTCACGGGTCTAGGTTTTACTGGTAAGTTTCACGGGTCAAGGTTTCACGGGTAAGTTTCACGGGTAAGTTTCACGGGTGACGTTTCACGGGTCTAGGTTTCACTGGTAAGTTTCACGGGTATGTTTCACGGGTAAGTTTTACGGGTATGTTTTACAGGTTACGTTTCACGGGTCTAGGTTTCACTGGTAAGTTTCACGGGTCAAGGTTTCACGGGTCAAGGTTTCACGGGTAAGTTTCACGGGTAAGTTTCACGGGTATGTTTTACAGGTGACGTTTCACGGGTCTAGGTTTCACTGGTAAGTTTCACGGGTCAAGGTTTCACGGGTAAGATTCACGGGTAAGTTTCACGGGTATGTTTCATGGGTGATGTTTCACGGGTCTAGGTTTCACTGGTAAGTTTCACGGGTCAAGGTTTTACGGGTAAGTTTTACGGGTAAGTTTCACGGGTATGTTTCACGGGTGACGTTTCACGGGTCTAGGTTTCACTGGTAAGTTTCACGGGTCAAGGTTTCACGGGTAAGTTTCACGGGTAAGTTTCACGGGTATGTTTCACGGGTGACGTTTCACGGGTCTAGGTTTCACTAGTAAGTTTCACTGGTCAAGGTTTCACGGGTAAGTTTCACGGGTAAGTTTCACGGGTAAGTTTCACGGGTATGTTTCACGGGTGACGTTTCACGGGTCTAGGTTTCACTGGTAAGTTTCACGGGTCAAGGTTTCACGGGTAAGTTTCACGGGTAAGTTTCACGGGTATGTTTCACGGGTGACGTTTCACGGGTCTAGGTTTCACTGGTAAGTTTCACGGGTCTAGGTTTCACTGGTAAGTTTCACGGGTCAAGGTTTCACGGGTCAAGGTTTCACGGGTAAGTTTCACGGGTAAGTTTCACGGGTATGTTTTACAGGTGACGTTTCACGGGTCTAGGTTTCACTGGTAAGTTTCACGGGTCAAGGTTTCACGGGTAAGTTTCACGGGTAAGTTTCACGGGTATGTTTCACGGGTGACGTTTCACGGGTCTAGGTTTCACTGGTAAGTTTCACGGGTCTAGGTTTCACGGGTAAGTTTCACGGGTAAGTTTCACGGGTATGTTTCACGGGTGACGTTTCACGGGTCTAGGTTTCACTGGTAAGTTTCACGGGTCAAGGTTTCACGGTTAAGTTTCACGGGTAAGTTTCACGGGTATGTTTCACGGGTGACGTTTCACGGGTCTAGGTTTCACTGGTAAGTTTCACGGGTCAAGGTTTTACGGGTAAGTTTCACGGGTAAGTTTCACGGGTATGTTTCACGGGTGACGTTTCACGGGTCTAGGTTTCACTGGTAAGTTTCACGGGTCAAGGTTTCACGGGTAAGTTTTACGGGTAAGTTTCACGGGTGACGTTTCACGGGTGACGTTTCACGGGTCTAGGTTTCACTGGTAAGTTTCACGGGTCAAGGTTTCACGGGTAAGTTTCACGGGTAAGTTTCACGGGTATGTTTCACAAGTGACGTTTCACGGGTCTAGGTTTCACTGGAAAGTTTCACGGGTCAAGGTTTCACGGGTAAGTTTCACGGGTAAGTTTTACGGGTCTTGGTTTCACTGGTAAGTTTCACGGGTCAAGGTTTCACGGGTAAGTTTCACGGGTAAGTTTTACGGGTATGTTCTACAGGTGACGTTTCACGGGTAAGTTTCACGGGTAAGTTTCACGGGTATGTTTCACGGGTGAAGTTTCACGGGTCTAGGTTTCACTGGTAAGTTTCACGGGTCAAGGTTTCACGGGTAAGTTTCACGGGTAAGTTTTACGGGTAAGTTTCACGGGTGACGTTTCACGGGTCTAGGTTTCACTGGAAAGTTTCACGGGTCAAGGATTCACGGGTAAGTTTCACGGGTAAGTTTTACGGGTATGTTTTACAGGTGACGTTTCACGGGTCTAGGTTTCACTGGTAAGTTTCACGGGTCAAGGTTTCACGGGTAAGATTCACGGGTAAGTTTCACGGGTATGTTTCATGGGTGATGTTTCACGGGTCTAGGTTTCACTGGTAAGTTTCACGGGTCAAGGTTTTACGGGTAAGTTTCACGGGTAAGTTTCACGGGTATGTTTCACGGGTGACGTTTCACGGGTCTAGGTTTCACTGGTAAGTTTCACGGGTCAAGGTTTCACGGGTAAGTTTCACGGGTAAGTTTCACGGGTATGTTTCACGGGTGACGTTTCACGGGTCTAGGTTTCACTAGTAAGTTTCACGGGTCAAGGTTTCACGGGTAAGTTTCACAGGTAAGTTTCACGGGTATGTTTTATGGGTGATGTTTCACGGGTCTAGGTTTTACTGGTAAGTTTCACGGGTCAAGGTTTCACGGGTAAGTTTCACGGGTAAGTTTCACGGGTGACGTTTCACGGGTCTAGGTTTCACTGGTAAGTTTCACGGGTATGTTTCACGGGTAAGTTTTACGGGTAAGTTTCACGGGTTACGTTTCACGGGTCTAGGTTTCACTGGTAAGTTTCACGGGTCAAGGTTTCACGGGTCAAGGTTTCACGGGTAAGTTTCACGGGTAAGTTTCACGGGTATGTTTTACAGGTGACGTTTCACGGGTCTAGGTTTCACTGGTAAGTTTCACGGGTCAAGGTTTCACGGGTAAGATTCACGGGTAAGTTTCACGGGTATGTTTCATGGGTGATGTTTCACGGGTCTAGGTTTCACTGGTAAGTTTCACGGGTCAAGGTTTTACGGGTAAGTTTTACGGGTAAGTTTCACGGGTATGTTTCACGGGTGACGTTTCACGGGTCTAGGTTTCACTGGTAAGTTTCACGGGTCAAGGTTTCACGGGTAAGTTTCACGGGTAAGTTTCACGGGTATGTTTCACGGGTGACGTTTCACGGGTCTAGGTTTCACTAGTAAGTTTCACGGGTCAAGGTTTCACGGGTAAGTTTCACGGGTAAGTTTCACGGGTATGTTTCACCGGTGACGTTTCACGGGTCTAGGTTTCACTGGTAAGTTTCACGGGTCAAGGTTTCACGGGTAAGTTTCACGGGTAAGTTTCACGGGTATGTTTCACGGGTGACGTTTCACGGGTCTAGGTTTCACTGGTAAGTTTCACGGGTCAAGGTTTCACGGGTAAGTTTCACGGGTAAGTTTCACGGGTATGTTTCACGGGTGACGTTTCACGGGTCTAGGTTTCACTGGTAAGTTTCACGGGTCTAGGTTTCACTGGTAAGTTTCACGGGTCATGGTTTCACGGGTAAGTTTCACGGGTAAGTTTTACGGGTAAGTTTCACGGGTGACGTTTCACGGGTCTAGGTTTTACTGGAAAGTTTCACGGGTCAAGGATTCACGGGTAATTTTCACGGGTAAGTTTTACGGGTATGTTTTACAGGTGACGTTTCACGGGTCTAGGTTTCACTGGTAAGTTTCACGGGTCAAGGTTTCACGGGTAAGATTCACGGGTAAGTTTCACGGGTATGTTTCATGGGTGATGTTTTACGGGTCTAGGTTTCACTGGTAAGTTTCACGGGTCAAGGTTTTACGGGTAAGTTTCACGGGTAAGTTTCACGGGTATGTTTCACGGGTGACGTTTCACGGGTCTAGGTTTCACTGGTAAGTTTCACGGGTCAAGGTTTCACGGGTAAGTTTCACGGGTAAGTTTCACGGGTATGTTTCACGGGTGACGTTTCACGGGTCTAGGTTTCACTAGTAAGTTTCACGGGTCAAGGTTTCACGGGTAAGTTTCACGGGTAAGTTTCACGGGTATGTTTTATGGGTGATGTTTCACGGGTCTAGGTTTTACTGGTAAGTTTCACGGGTCAAGGTTTCACGGGTAAGTTTCACGGGTAAGTTTCACGGGTGACGTTTCACGGGTCTAGGTTTCACTGGTAAGTTTCACGGGTATGTTTCACGGGTAAGTTTTACGGGTATGTTTTACAGGTGACGTTTCACGGGTCTAGGTTTCACTGGTAAGTTTCACGGGTCAAGGTTTCACGGGTCAAGGTTTCACGGGTAAGTTTCACGGGTAAGTTTCACGGGTATGTTTTACAGGTGACGTTTCACGGGTCTAGGTTTCACTGGTAAGTTTCACGGGTCAAGGTTTCACGGGTAAGATTAACGGGTAAGTTTCACGGGTATGTTTCATGGGTGATGTTTCACGGGTCTAGGTTTCACTGGTAAGTTTCACGGGTCAAGGTTTTACGGGTAAGTATCACGGGTAAGTTTCACGGGTATGTTTCACGGGTGACGTTTCACGGGTCTAGGTTTCACTGGTAAGTTTCACGGGTCAAGGTTTCACGGGTAAGTTTCACGGGTAAGTTTCACGGGTATGTTTCACGGGTGACGTTTCACGGGTCTAGGTTTCACTAGTAAGTTTCACGGGTCAAGGTTTCACGGGTAAGTTTCACGGGTAAGTTTCACGGGTAAGTTTCACGGGTATGTTTCACGGGTGACGTTTCACGGGTCTAGGTTTCACTGGTAAGTTTCACGGGTCAAGGTTTCACGGGTAAGTTTCACGGGTAAGTTTTACGGGTATGTTTCACGGGTGACGTTTCACGGGTCTAGGTTTCACTGGTAAGTTTCACGGGTCAAGGTTTCACGGGTAAGTTTCACGGGTAAGTTTCAAGGGTATGTTTCACGGGTGACGTTTCACGGGTCTAGGTTTCACTGGTAAGTTTCACGGGTCAAGGTTTTACGGGTAAGTTTCACGGGTATGTTTCACGGGTGACGTTTCACGGGTCTAGGTTTCACGGGTAAGTTTCACGGGTCAAGGTTTCACGGGTAAGTTTCACGGGTAAGTTTCACGGGTATGTTTCACAAGTGACGTTTCACGGGTCTAGGTTTCACTGGAAAGTTTCACGGGTCAAGGTTTCACGGGTAAGTTTCACGGGTAAGTTTTACGGGTATGTTTTACAGGCGACGTTTCACGGGTCTAGGTTTCACTGGTAAGTTTCACGGGTCTAGGTTTCACGGGTAAGTTTCACGGGTAAGTTTCACGGGTATGTTTCACGGGTGACATTTCACGGGTCTAGGTTTCACTGGTAAGTTTCACGGGTCAAGGTTTCACGGTTAAGTTTCACGGGTAAGTTTCACGGGTATGTTTCACGGGTGACGTTTCACGGGTCTAGGTTTCACTGGTAAGTTTCACGGGTCAAGGTTTTACGGGTAAGTTTCACGGGTAAGTTTCACGGGTATGTTTCACGGGTGACGTTTCACGGGTCTAGGTTTCACTGGTAAGTTTCACGGGTCAAGGTTTCACGGGTAAGTTTTACGGGTAAGTTTCACGGGTGACGTTTCACGGGTGACGTTTCACGGGTCTAGGTTTCACTGGTAAGTTTCACGGGTCAAGGTTTCACGGGTAAGTTTCACGGGTAAGTTTCACGGGTATGTTTCACAAGTGACGTTTCACGGGTCTAGGTTTCACTGGAAAGTTTCACGGGTCAAGGTTTCACGGGTAAGTTTCACGGGTAAGTTTTACGGGTATGTTTTACAGGCGACGTTTCACGGGTCTAGGTTTCACTGGTAAGTTTCACGGGTCTAGGTTTCACGGGTAAGTTTCACGGGTAAGTTTCACGGGTATGTTTCATGGGTGATGTTTCACGGGTCTAGGTTTCACTGGTAAGTTTCACGGGTCAAGGTTTCACGGGTAAGTTTCACGGGTAAGTTTCACGGGTATGTTTCACGGGTGACGTTTCACGGGTCTAGGTTTCACTGGTAAGTTTCACGGGTATGTTTCACGGGTAAGTTTTACGGGTATGTTTTACAGGTTACGTTTCACGGGTCAAGGTTTCACGGGTAAGTTTCACGGGTAAGTTTCACGGGTAAGTTTCACGGGTGACGTTTCACGGGTCTAGGTTTCACTGGTAAGTTTCACGGGTCAAGGTTTCACGGGTAAGTTTCACGGGTAAGTTTTACGGGTAAGTTTCACGGGTGACGTTTCACGGGTGACGTTTCACGGGTCTAGGTTTCACTGGTAAGTTTCACGGGTCAAGGTTTCACGGGTAAGTTTCACGGGTATGTTTCACGGGTGACGTTTCACGGGTCTAGGTTTCACTGGAAAGTTTCACGGGTCAAGGTTTCACGGGTAAGTTTCACGGGTAAGTTTTACGGGTATGTTTTACAGGCGACGTTTCACGGGTCTAGGTTTCACTGGTAAGTTTCACAAGGTCTAGGTTTCACGGGTCAAGGTTTCACTGGTAAGTTTCACGGGTAAGTTTCACGGGTATGTTTCACGGGTGACGTTTTACGGGTCTAGGTTTCACTGGTAAGTTTCACGGATCAAGGTTTCACGGGCAAGTTTCACGGGTAAGTTTCACGGGTATGTTTCACGGGTGTCGTTTCACGGGTCTAGGTTTCACTGGTAAGTTTCACAGGTCAAGGTTTCACGGGTAAGTTTCACGGGTAAGTTTCACGGGTAAGTTTCACGGGTGACGTTTCACGGGTCTAGGTTTCACTGGTAAGTTTCACGGGTCAAGGTTTCACGGGTAAGTTTCACGGGTAAGTTTCACGGGTATGTTTCACGGGTAAGTTTTACGGGTGTCGTTTCACGGGTCTAGGTTTCACTGGTAAGTTTCACGGGTCAAGGTTTCACGGGTAAGTTTCACGGGTAAGTTTTACGGGTAAGTTTCACGGGTGACGTTTCACGGGTCTAGGTTTCACTAGGAAGTTTCACGGGTCAAGGTTTCACGGGTAAGTTTCACGGGTAAGTTTCACGGGTAAGTTTTACGGGTAAGTTTCACGGGTGACGTTTCACGGGTCTAGGTTTCACTGGTAAGTTTCACGGGTCAAGGTTTCACGGGTAAGTTTCACGGGTAAGTTTCACGGGTATGTTTCACGGGTGACGTTTCACGGGTCTAGGTTTCACTGGAAAGTTTCACGGATCAAGGTTTCACGGGTAAGTTTCACGGGTAAGTTTTACGGGTATGTTTTACAGGTGACGTTTCACGGGTCTAGGTTTCACTGGTAAGTTTCACGGGTCAAGGTTTCACGGGTTAGTTTCACGGGTAAGTTTCACGGGTATGTTTCATGGGTAATGTTTCACGGATGACGTTTCACGGGTCTTGGTTTCACTGGTAAGTTTCACGGGTCAAGGTTTCACGGGTAAGTTTCACGGGTAAGTTTTACGGGTATGTTTTACAGGCGACGTTTCACGGGTCTAGGTTTCACTGGTAAGTTTCACAGGGTCTAGGTTTCACGGGTCAAGGTTTCACGGGTAAGTTTCACGGGTAAGTTTCACGGGTATGTTTCACGGGTGACGTTTTACGGGTCTAGGTTTCACTGGTAAGTTTCACGGATCAAGGTTTCACGGGTAAGTTTCACGGGTAAGTTTCACGGGTATGTTTCACGGGTGTCGTTTCACGGGTCTAGGTTTCACTGGTAAGTTTCACAGGTCAAGGTTTCACGGGTAAGTTTCACGGGTAAGTTTCACGGGTAAGTTTCACGGGTGACGTTTCACGGGTCTAGGTTTCACTGGTAAGTTTCACGGGTCAAGGTTTCACGGGTAAGTTTCACGGGTAAGTTTCACGGGTATGTTTCACGGGTAAGTTTTACGGGTGTCGTTTCACGGGTCTAGGTTTCACTGGTAAGTTTCACGGGTCAAGGTTTCACGGGTAAGTTTCACGGGTAAGTTTTACGGGTAAGTTTCACGGGTGACGTTTCACGGGTCTAGGTTTCACTAGGAAGTTTCACGGGTCAAGGTTTCACGGGTAAGTTTCACGGGTAAGTTTCACGGGTAAGTTTTACGGGTAAGTTTCACGGGTGACGTTTCACGGGTCTAGGTTTCACTGGTAAGTTTCACGGGTCAAGGTTTCACGGGTAAGTTTCACGGGTAAGTTTCACGGGTATGTTTCACGGGTGACGTTTCACGGGTCTAGGTTTCACTGGAAAGTTTCACGGATCAAGGTTTCACGGGTAAGTTTCACGGGTAAGTTTTACGGGTATGTTTTACAGGCGACGTTTCACGGGTCTAGGTTTCACTGGTAAGTTTCACGGGTCTAGGTTTCACGGGTAAGTTTCACGGGTAAGTTTCACGGGTATGTTTCATGGGTGATGTTTCACGGGTCTAGGTTTTACAGGTAAGTTTCACGGGTCAAGGTTTCACGGGTAAGTTTCACGGGTAAGTTTCACGGGTGACGTTTCACGGGTCTAGGTTTCACTGGTAAGTTTCACGGGTATGTTTCACGGGTGACGTTTCACGGGTCTAGGTTTCACTGGTAAGTTTCACGGGTCAAGGTTTCACGGGTAAGTTTCACTAGTAAGTTTCACGGGTATGTTTCACGGATGACGTTTCACGGGTCTTGGTTTCACTGGTAAGTTTCACGGGTCAAGGTTTCACGGGTAAGTTTCACGGGTAAGTTTTACGGGTATGTTTTACAGGTGACGTTTCACGGGTAAGTTTCACGGGTAAGTTTCACGGGTATGTTTCACGGGTGACGTTTCACGGGTCTAGGTTTCACTGGTAAGTTTCACGGGTCAAGGTTTCACGGGTAAGTTTCACGGGTAAGTTTTACGGGTAAGTTTCACGGGTGACGTTTCACGGGTCTAGGTTTCACTGGAAAGTTTCACGGGTCAAGGATTCACGGGTAAGTTTCACGGGTAAGTTTTACGGGTATGTTTTACAGGTGACGTTTCACGGGTCTAGGTTTCACTGGTAAGTTTCACGGGTCAAGGTTTCACGGGTAAGATTCACGGGTAAGTTTCACGGGTATGTTTCATGGGTGATGTTTCACGGGTCTAGGTTTCACTGGTAAGTTTCACGGGTCAAGGTTTTACGGGTAAGTTTCACGGGTATGTTTCACGGGTGACATTTCACGGGTCTAGGTTTCACTGGTAAGTTTCACGGGTCAAGGTTTTACGGGTAAGTTTCACGGGTAAGTTTTACGGGTAAGTTTCACGGGTGACGTTTCACGGGTCTAGGTTTCACTAGGAAGTTTCACGGGTCAAGGTTTCACGGGTAAGTTTCACGGGTAAGTTTCACGGGTAAGTTTTACGGGTAAGTTTCACGGGTGACGTTTCACGGGTCTAGGTTTCACTGGTAAGTTTCACGGGTCAAGGTTTCACGGGTAAGTTTCACGGGTAAGTTTCACGGGTATGTTTCACGGGTGACGTTTCACGGGTCTAGGTTTCACTGGAAAGTTTCACGGATCAAGGTTTCACGGGTAAGTTTCACGGGTAAGTTTTACGGGTATGTTTTACAGGTGACGTTTCACGGGTCTAGGTTTCACTGGTAAGTTTCACGGGTCAAGGTTTCACGGGTAAGTTTCACGGGTAAGTTTCACGGGTATGTTTCATGGGTGATGTTTCACGGGTCTAGGTTTTACTGGTAAGTTTCACGGGTCAAGGTTTCACGGGTAAGTTTCACGGGTAAGTTTCACGGGTGACGTTTCACGGGTCTAGGTTTCACTGGTAAGTTTCACGGGTATGTTTCACGGGTGACGTTTCACGGGTCTAGGTTTCACTGGTAAGTTTCACGGGTCAAGGTTTCACGGGTAAGTTTCACGGGTAAGTTTCACGGGTATGTTTCACGGATGACGTTTCACGGGTCTTGGTTTCACTGGTAAGTTTCACGGGTCAAGGTTTCACGGGTAAGTTTCACGGGTAAGTTTTACGGGTATGTTTTACAGGTGACGTTTCACGGGTAAGTTTCACGGGTAAGTTTCACGGGTATGTTTCACGGGTGACGTTTCACGGGTCTTGGTTTCACTGGTAAGTTTCACGGGTCAAGGTTTCACGGGTAAGTTTCACGGGTATGTTTCACGGGTGACGTTTCACGGGTCTAGGTTTCACTGGTAAGTTTCACGGGTCAAGGTTTCACGGGTAAGTTTCACGGGTAAGTTTTACGGGTAAGTTTCACGGGTCTAGGTTTCAATGGTAAGTTTCACGGGTCAAGGTTTCACGGGTAAGTTTCAAGGGTAAGTTTCACGGGTATGTTTCACGGGTGACGTTTCACGGGTCTAGGTTTCACTGGTAAGTTTCACGGGTCAAGGTTTCACGGGTAAGTTTCACGGGTAAGTTTCACGGTTATGTTTCACGGGTGACGTTTCACGGGTCTAGGTTTCACTGGTAAGTTTCACGGGTCAAGGTTTCACGGGTAAGTTTTACGGGTAAGTTTCACGGGTAAGTTTCACAGGTGACCATTCACGGGTCTAGGTTTCACTGGTAAGTTTCACGGGTCAAGGTTTCACGGGTAAGTTTCACGGGTAAGTTTCACGGGTATGTTTCACGGGTGACGTTTCACGGGTCTAGGTTTCACTGGTAAGTTTCACGGGTCAAGGTTTCACGGGTAAGTTTCACGGGTAAGTTTCACGGGTAAGTTTCACGGGTGACGTTTCACGGGTCTAGGTTTCACTGGTAAGTTTCACGGGTCAAGGTTTCACGGGTAAGTTTCACGGGTAAGTTTTACGGGTAAGTTTCACGGGTGACGTTTCACGGGTAACGTTTCACGGGTCTAGGTTTCACTGGTAAGTTTCACGGGTCAAGGTTTCACGGGTAAGTTTCACGGGTATGTTTCACGGGTGACGTTTCACGGGTCTAGGTTTCACTGGAAAGTTTCACGGGTCAAGGTTTCACGGGTAAGTTTCACGGGTAAGTTTTACGGGTATGTTTTACAGGCGACGTTTCACGGGTCAAGGTTTCACGGGTAAGTTTCACGGGTAAGTTTCACGGGTATGTTTCACGGGTGACGTTTTACGGGTCTAGGTTTCACTGGTAAGTTTCACGGATCAAGGTTTCACGGGTAAGTTTCACGGGTAAGTTTCACGGGTATGTTTCACGGGTGTCGTTTCACGGGTCTAGGTTTCACTGGTAAGTTTCACAGGTCAAGGTTTCACGGGTAAGTTTCACGGGTAAGTTTCACGGGTAAGTTTCACGGGTGACGTTTCACGGGTCTAGGTTTCACTGGTAAGTTTCACGGGTCAAGGTTTCACGGGTAAGTTTCACGGGTAAGTTTCACGGGTATGTTTCACGGGTAAGTTTTACGGGTGTCGTTTCACGGGTCTAGGTTTCACTGGTAAGTTTCACGGGTCAAGGTTTCACGGGTAAGTTTCACGGGTAAGTTTTACGGGTAAGTTTCACGGGTGACGTTTCACGGGTCTAGGTTTCACTAGGAAGTTTCACGGGTCAAGGTTTCACGGGTAAGTTTCACGGGTAAGTTTCACGGGTAAGTTTTACGGGTAAGTTTCACGGGTGACGTTTCACGGGTCTAGGTTTCACTGGTAAGTTTCACGGGTCAAGGTTTCACGGGTAAGTTTCACGGGTAAGTTTCACGGGTATGTTTCACGGGTGACGTTTCACGGGTCTAGGTTTCACTGGAAAGTTTCACGGATCAAGGTTTCACGGGTAAGTTTCACGGGTAAGTTTTACGGGTATGTTTTACAGGTGACGTTTCACGGGTCTAGGTTTCACTGGTAAGTTTCACGGGTCAAGGTTTCACGGGTTAGTTTCACGGGTAAGTTTCACGGGTATGTTTCATGGGTGATGTTTCACGGGTCTAGGTTTTACTGGTAAGTTTCACGGGTCAAGGTTTCACGGGTAAGTTTCACGGGTAAGTTTCACGGGTGACGTTTCACGGGTCTAGGTTTCACTGGTAAGTTTCACGGGTATGTTTCACGGGTGACGTTTCACGGGTCTAGGTTTCACTGGTAAGTTTCACGGGTCAAGGTTTCACGGGTAAGTTTCACTGGTAAGTTTCACGGGTATGTTTCACGGATGACGTTTCACGGGTCTTGGTTTCACTGGTAAGTTTCACGGGTCAAGGTTTCACGGGTAAGTTTCACGGGTAAGTTTTACGGGTATGTTTTACAGGTGACGTTTCACGGGTCTAGGTTTCACTGGTAAGTTTCACGGGTCAAGGTTTCACGGGTTAGTTTCACGGGTAAGTTTCACGGGTATGTTTCATGGGTGATGTTTCACGGGTCTAGGTTTTACTGGTAAGTTTCACGGGTCAAGGTTTCACGGGTAAGTTTCACGGGTAAGTTTCACGGGTGACGTTTCACGGGTCTAGGTTTCACTGGTAAGTTTCACGGGTATGTTTCACGGGTGACGTTTCACGGGTCTAGGTTTCACTGGTAAGTTTCACGGGTCAAGGTTTCACGGGTAAGTTTCACTGGTAAGTTTCACGGGTATGTTTCACGGATGACGTTTCACGGGTCTTGGTTTCACTGGTAAGTTTCACGGGTCAAGGTTTCACGGGTAAGTTTCACGGGTAAGTTTTACGGGTATGTTTTACAGGTGACGTTTCACGGGTAAGTTTCACGGGTAAGTTTCACGGGTATGTTTCACGGGTGACGTTTCACGGGTCTAGGTTTCACTGGTAAGTTTCACGGGTCAAGGTTTCACGGGTAAGTTTCACAGGTAAGTTTTACGGGTAAGTTTCACGGGTGACGTTTCACGGGTCTAGGTTTCACTGGAAAGTTTCACGGGTCAAGGATTCACGGGTAAGTTTCACGGGTAAGTTTTACGGGTATGTTTTACAGGTGACGTTTCACGGGTCTAGGTTTCACTGGTAAGTTTCACGGGTCAAGGTTTCACGGGTAAGATTCACGGGTAAGTTTCACGGGTATGTTTCATGGGTGATGTTTCACGGGTCTAGGTTTTACTGGTAAGTTTCACGGGTCAAGGTTTTACGGGTAAGTTTCACGGGTATGTTTCACGGGTGACATTTCACGGGTCTAGGTTTCACTGGTAAGTTTCACGGGTCAAGGTTTCACGGGTAAGTTTCACGGGTAAGTTTTACGGGTAAGTTTCACGGGTGACGTTTCACGGGTCTAGGTTTCACTAGGAAGTTTCACGGGTCAAGGTTTCACGGGTAAGTTTCACGGGTAAGTTTCACGGGTAAGTTTTACGGGTAAGTTTCACGGGTGACGTTTCACGGGTCTAGGTTTCACTGGTAAGTTTCACGGGTCAAGGTTTCACGGGTAAGTTTCACGGGTAAGTTTCACGGGTATGTTTCACGGGTGACGTTTCACGGGTCTAGGTTTCACTGGAAAGTTTCACGGATCAAGGTTTCACGGGTAAGTTTCACGGGTAAGTTTTACGGGTATGTTTTACAGGTGACGTTTCACGGGTCTAGGTTTCACTGGTAAGTTTCACGGGTCAAGGTTTCACGGGTAAGTTTCACGGGTAAGTTTCACGGGTATGTTTCATGGGTGATGTTTCACGGGTCTAGGTTTTACTGGTAAGTTTCACGGGTCAAGGTTTCACGGGTAAGTTTCACGGGTAAGTTTCACGGGTGACGTTTCACGGGTCTAGGTTTCACTGGTAAGTTTCACGGGTATGTTTCACGGGTGACGTTTCACGGGTCTAGGTTTCACTGGTAAGTTTCACGGGTCAAGGTTTCACGGGTAAGTTTCACGGGTAAGTTTTACGGGTAAGTTTCACGGGTGACGTTTCACGGGTCTAGGTTTCACTGGAAAGTTTCACGGGTCAAGGATTCACGGGTAAGTTTCACGGGTAAGTTTTACGGGTATGTTTTACAGGTGACGTTTCACGGGTCTAGGTTTCACTGGTAAGTTTCACGGGTCAAGGTTTCACGGGTAAGATTCACGGTTAAGTTTCACGGGTATGTTTCATGGGTGATGTTTCACGGGTCTAGGTTTTACTGGTAAGTTTCACGGGTCAAGGTTTTACGGGTAAGTTTCACGGGTATGTTTCACGGGTGACATTTCACGGGTCTAGGTTTCACTGGTAAGTTTCACGGGTCAAGGTTTCACGGGTAAGTTTCACGGGTAAGTTTTACGGGTAAGTTTCACGGGTGACGTTTCACGGGTCTAGGTTTCACTAGGAAGTTTCACGGGTCAAGGTTTCACGGGTAAGTTTCACGGGTAAGTTTCACGGGTAAGTTTTACGGGTAAGTTTCACGGGTGACGTTTCACGGGTCTAGGTTTCACTGGTAAGTTTCACGGGTCAAGGTTTCACGGGTAAGTTTCACGGGTAAGTTTCACGTGTATGTTTCACGGGTGACGTTTCACGGGTCTAGGTTTCACTGGAAAGTTTCACGGATCAAGGTTTCACGGGTAAGTTTCACGGGTAAGTTTTACGGGTATGTTTTACAGGTGACGTTTCACGGGTCTAGGTTTCACTGGTAAGTTTCACGGGTCAAGGTTTCACGGGTAAGTTTCACGGGTAAGTTTCACGGGTATGTTTCATGGGTGATGTTTCACGGGTCTAGGTTTTACTGGTAAGTTTCACGGGTCAAGGTTTCACGGGTAAGTTTCACGGGTAAGTTTCACGGGTGACGTTTCACGGGTCTAGGTTTCACTGGTAAGTTTCACGGGTATGTTTCACGGGTGACGTTTCACGGGTCTAGGTTTCACTGGTAAGTTTCACGGGTCAAGGTTTCACGGGTAAGTTTCACGGGTAAGTTTCACGGGTATGTTTCACGGATGACGTTTCACGGGTCTTGGTTTCACTGGTAAGTTTCACGGGTCAAGGTTTCACGGGTAAGTTTCACGGGTAAGTTTTACGGGTATGTTTTACAGGTGACGTTTCACGGGTAAGTTTCACGGGTAAGTTTCACGGGTATGTTTCACGGGTGACGTTTCACGGGTCTTGGTTTCACTGGTAAGTTTCACGGGTCAAGGTTTCACGGGTAAGTTTCACGGGTATGTTTCACGGGTGACGTTTCACGGGTCTAGGTTTCACTGGTAAGTTTCACGGGTCAAGGTTTCACGGGTAAGTTTCACGGGTAAGTTTTACGGGTAAGTTTCACGGGTCTAGGTTTCAATGGTAAGTTTCACGGGTCAAGGTTTCACGGGTAAGTTTCACGGGTAAGTTTCACGGGTATGTTTCACGGGTGACGTTTCACGGGTCAAGGTTTCACTGGAAAGTTTCACGGATCAAGGTTTCACGGGTAAGTTTCACGGGTAAGTTTTACGGGTATGTTTTACAGGTGACGTTTCACGGGTCTAGGTTTTACTGGTAAGTTTCACGGGTCAAGGTTTCACGGGTAAGTTTCACAGGTAAGTTTCACGGGTATGTTTTACAGGTGACGTTTCACGGGTCTAGGTTTCACTGGTAAGTTTCACGGGTCAAGGTTTCACGGGTAAGATTCACGGGTAAGTTTCACGGGTATGTTTCATGGGTGATGTTTCACGGGTCTAGGTTTCACTGGTTAGTTTCACGGGTCAAGGTTTTACGGGTAAGTTTCACGGGTATGTTTCACGGGTGACATTTCACGGGTCTAGGTTTCACTGGTAAGTTTCACGGGTCAAGGTTTCACGGGTAAGTTTCACGGGTAAGTTTTACGGGTAAGTTTCACGGGTGACGTTTCACGGGTCTAGGTTTCACTAGGAAGTTTCACGGGTCAAGGTTTCACGGGTAAGTTTCACGGGTAAGTTTCACGGGTAAGTTTTACGGGTAAGTTTCACGGGTGACGTTTCACGGGTCTAGGTTTCACTGGTAAGTTTCACGGGTCAAGGTTTCACGGGTAAGTTTCACGGGTAAGTTTCACGGGTATGTTTCACGGGTGACGTTTCACGGGTCTAGGTTTCACTGGAAAGTTTCACGGATCAAGGTTTCACGGGTAAGTTTTACGGGTATGTTTTACAGGTGACGTTTCACGGGTCTAGGTTTCACTGGTAAGTTTCACGGGTCAAGGTTTCACGGGTAAGTTTCACGGGTAAGTTTCACGGGTATGTTTCATGGGTGATGTTTCACGGGTCTAGGTTTTACTGGTAAGTTTCACGGGTCAAGGTTTTACGGGTAAGTTTCACGGGTAAGTTTCACGGGTGACGTTTCACGGGTCTAGGTTTCACTGGTAAGTTTCACGGGTATGTTTCACGGGTGACGTTTCACGGGTCTAGGTTTCACTGGTAAGTTTCACGGGTCAAGGTTTCACGGGTAAGTTTCACGGGTAAGTTTCACGGGTATGTTTCACGTATGACGTTTCACGGGTCTTGGTTTCACTGGTAAGTTTCACGGGTCAAGGTTTCACGGGTAAGTTTCACGGGTAAGTTTTACGGGTATGTTTTACAGGTGACGTTTCACGGGTAAGTTTCACGGGTAAGTTTAACGGGTATGTTTCACGGGTGACGTTTTACGGGTCTTGGTTTCACTGGTAAGTTTCACGGGTCAAGGTTTCACGGGTAAGTTTCACGGGTATGTTTCACGGGTGACGTTTCACGGGTCTAGGTTTCACTGGTAAGTTTCACGGGTCAAGGTTTCACGGGTAAGTTTCACGGGTAAGTTTTACGGGTAAGTTTCACGGGTCTAGGTTTCAATGGTAAGTTTCACGGGTCAAGGTTTCACGGGTAAGTTTCACGGGTAAGTTTCACGGGTATGTTTCACGGGTGACGTTTCACGGGTCTAGGTTTCACTGGAAAGTTTCACGGATCAAGGTTTCACGGGTAAGTTTCACGGGTAAGTTTTACGGGTATGTTTTACAGGTGACGTTTCACGGGTCTAGGTTTTACTGGTAAGTTTCACGGGTCAAGGTTTCACGGGTAAGTTTCACGGGTATGTTTCATGGGTGATGTTTCACGGGTCAAGGTTTAACGGGTAAGTTTCACGGGTAAGTTTCACGGGTGACGTTTCACGGGTCTAGGTTTCACTGGTAAGTTTCACGGGTATGTTTCACGGGTGACGTTTCACGGGTCTAGGTTTCACTGGTAAGTTTCACGGGTCAAGGTTTCACGGGTAAGTTTCACTGGTAAGTTTCACGGGTATGTTTCACGGATGACGTTTCACGGGTCTTTGTTTCACTGGTAAGTTTCACGGGTCAAGGTTTCACGGGTAAGTTTCACGGGTAAGTTTTACGGGTATGTTTTACAGGTGACGTTTCACGGGTAAGTTTCACGGGTAAGTTTCACGGGTATGTTTCACGGGTGACATTTCACGGGTCTAGGTTTCACTGGTAAGTTTCACGGGTCAAGGTTTCACGGGTAAGTTTCACGGGTAAGTTTTACGGGTAAGTTTCACGGGTGACGTTTCACGGGTCTAGGTTTCACTGGAAAGTTTCACGGGTCAAGGATTCACGGGTAAGTTTCACGGGTAAGTTTTACGGGTATGTTTTACAGGTGACGTTTCCCGGGTCTAGGTTTCACTGGTAAGTTTCACGGGTCAAGGTTTCACGGGTAAGATTCACGGGTAAGTTTCACGGGTATGTTTCATGGGTGATGTTTCACGGGTCTAGGTTTCACTGGTAAGTTTCACGGGTCAAGGTTTTACGGGTAAGTTTCACGGGTATGTTTCACGGGTGACGTTTCACGGGTCTAGGTTTCACTGGTAAGTTTCACGGGTCAAGGTTTCACGGGTAAGATTCACGGGTAAGTTTCACGGGTATGTTTCACGGGTGACGTTTCACGGGTATAGGTTTCACTAGTAAGTTTCACGGGTCAAGGTTTCACGGGTAAGTTTCACGGGTAAGTTTCACGGGTAAGTTTCACGGGTATGTTTCACGGGTGACGTTTCACGGGTCTAGGTTTCACTGGTAAGTTTCACGGGTCAAGGTTTCACGGGTAAGTTTCACGGGTAAGTTTCACGGGTATGTTTCACGGGTGACGTTTCACGGGTCTAGGTTTCACTGGTAAGTTTCACGGGTCAAGGTTTCACGGGTAAGTTTTACGGGTAAGTTTCACGGGTAAGTTTTACGCGTAAGTTTCACGGGTGACGTTTCACGGGTCTAGGTTTCACTGGTAAGTTTCACGGGTCAAGGTTTCACGGGTAAGTTTAACGGGTAAGTTTTACGGGTAAGTTTCACGGGTGACGTTTCACGGGTCTAGGTTTCACTGGTAAGTTTCACGGGTCTAGGTTTCACTGGTAAGTTTCACGGATCAAGGTTTCACGGGTAAGTTTCACGGGTAAGTTTCACGGGTAAGTTTCACGGGTATGTTTCACGGGTGACGTTTCACGGGTCTAGGTTTCACTGGAAAGTTTCACGGATCAAGGTTTCACGGGTAAGTTTCACGGGTAAGTTTCACGGGTAAGTTTTACGGGTATGTTTTACAGGTGACGTTTCACGGGTCTAGGTTTCACTGGTAAGTTTCACGGGTCAAGGTTTCACGGGTAAATTTCACGGGTAAGTTTCACGGGTATGTTTCATGGGTGATGTTTCACGGGTCTAGGTTTTACTGGTAAGTTTCACGGGTCAAGGTTTCACGGGTAAGTTTCACGGGTAAGTTTCACGGGTGACGTTTCACGGGTCTAGGTTTCACTGGTAAGTTTCACGGGTATGTTTCACGGGTGACGTTTCACGGGTCTAGGTTTCACTGGTAAGTTTCACGGGTCAAGGTTTCACGGGTAAGTTTCACGGGTAAGTTTCACGGGTATGTTTCACGGATGACGTTTCACGGGTCTTGGTTTCACTGGTAAGTTTCACGGGTCAAGGTTTCACGGGTAAGTTTCACGGGTAAGTTTTACGGGTATGTTTTACAGGTGACGTTTCACGGGTAAGTTTCACGGGTAAGTTTCACGGGTATGTTTCACGGGTGACGTTTCACGGGTCTAGGTTTCACTGGTAAGTTTCACGGGTCAAGGTTTCACGGGTAAGTTTCACGGGTAAGTTTTACGAGTAAGTTTCACGGGTGACGTTTCACGGGTCTAGGTTTCACTGGAAAGTTTCACGGGTCAAGGATTCACGGGTAAGTTTCACGGGTAAGTTTTACGGGTATGTTTTACAGGTGACGTTTCACGGGTCTAGGTTTCACTGGTAAGTTTCACGGGTCAAGGTTTCACGGGTAAGATTCACGGGTAAGTTTCACGGGTATGTTTCATGGGTGATGTTTCACGGGTCTAGGTTTCACTGGTAAGTTTCACGGGTCAAGGTTTTACGGGTAAGTTTCACGGGTAACTTTCACGGGTATGTTTCACGGGTGACGTTTCACGGGTCTAGGTTTCGCTGGTAAGTTTCACGGGTCAAGGTTTCACGGGTAAGTTTCACGGGTAAGTTTCACGGGTATGTTTCACGGGTGACGTTTCACGAGTCTAGGTTTCACTAGTAAGTTTCACGGGTCAAGGTTTCACGGGTAAGTTTCACAGGTAAGTTTCACGGGTAAGTTTCACGGGTATGTTTCATGGGTGATGTTTCACGGGTCTAGGTTTTACTGGTAAGTTTCACGGGTCAAGGTTTCACGGGTAAGTTTCACGGGTAAGTTTCACGGGTGACGTTTCACGGGTCTAGGTTTCACTGGTAAGTTTCACGGGTATGTTTCACGGGTAAGTTTTACGGGTATGTTTTACAGGTGACGTTTCACGGGTCTAGGTTTCACTGGTAAGTTTCACGGGTCAAGGTTTCACGGGTCAAGGTTTCACGGGTAAGTTTCACGGGTAAGTTTTACGGGTATGTTTTACAGGTGACGTTTCACGGGTCTAGGTTTCACTGGTAAGTTTCACGGGTCAAGGTTTCACGGGTAAGATTCACGGGTAAGTTTCACGGGTATGTTTCACGGGTCTAGGTTTCACTGGTAAGTTTCACGGGTATGTTTCACGGGTGACGTTTCACGGGTCTAGGTTTCACTGGTAAGTTTCACGGGTCAAGGTTTCACGGGTAAGTTTCACGGGTAAGTTTCACGTGTATGTTTCACGGATGACGTTTCACGGGTCTTGGTTTCACTGGTAAGTTTCACGGGTCAAGGTTTCACGGGTAAGTTTCACGGGTAAGTTTTACGGGTAAGTTTCACGAGTCTAGGTTTCAATGGTAAGTTTCACGGGTCAAGGTTTCACGGGTAAGTTTCACGGGTATGTTTCACGGGTGACGTTTCACGGGTCTAGGTTTCACTGGAAAGTTTCACGGATCAAGGTTTCACGGGTAAGTTTCACGGGTAAGTTTTACGGGTATGTTTTACAGGTGACGTTTCACGGGTCTAGGTTTCACTGGTAAGTTTCACGGGTCAAGGTTTCACGGGTAAGTTTCACGGGTAAGTTTCACGGGTATGTTTCATGGGTGATGTTTCACGGGTCTAGGTTTTACTGGTAAGTTTCACGGGTCAAGGTTTCACGGGTAAGTTTCACGGGTCAAGGTTTCACGGGTAAGATTCACGGGTAAGTTTCACGGGTATGTTTCATGAGTGATGTTTCACGGGTCTAGGTTTCACTGGTAAGTTTCACGGGTCAAGGTTTTACGGGTAAGTTTCACGGGTAAGTTTCACGGGTATGTTTCACGGGTGACGTTTCACGGGTCTAGGTTTCACTGGTAAGTTTCACGGGTCAAGGTTTCACGGGTAAGTTTCACGGGTAAGTTTCACGGGTATGTTTCACGGGTGACGTTTCACGGGTCTAGGTTTCACTAGTAAGTTTCACGGGTCAAGGTTTCACGGGTAAGTTTCACGGGTAAGTTTCACGGGTATGTTTCACGGGTGACGTTTCACGGGTCTAGGTTTCACTGGTAAGTTTCACGGGTCAAGGTTTCACGGGTAAGTTTCACGGGTAAGTTTCACGGGTATGTTTCACGGGTGACGTTTCACGGGTCTAGGTTTTACTGGTAAGTTTCACGGGTCAAGGTTTCACGGGTAAGTTTCACGGGTAAGTTTCACGGGTGACGTTTCACGGGTCTAGGTTTCACTGGTAAGTTTCACGGGTATGTTTCACGGGTGACGTTTCACGGGTCTAGGTTTCACTGGTAAGTTTCACGGGTCAAGGTTTCACGGGTAAGTTTCACGGGTAAGTTTCACGGGTATGTTTCACGGATGACGTTTCACGGGTCTTGGTTTCACTGGTAAGTTTCACGGGTCAAGGTTTCACGGGTAAGTTTCACGGGTAAGTTTTACGGGTATGTTTTACAGGTGACGTTTCACGGGTAAGTTTCACGGGTAAGTTTCACAAGTATGTTTCACGGGTGACGTTTCACGGGTCTTGGTTTCACTGGTAAGTTTCACGGGTCAAGGTTTCACGGGTAAGTTTCACGGGTATGTTTCACGGGTGACGTTTCACGGGTCTAGGTTTCACTGGTAAGTTTCACGGGTCAAGGTTTCACGGGTAAGTTTCACGGGTAAGTTTTACGGGTAAGTTTCACGGGTCTAGGTTTCAATGGTAAGTTTCACGGGTCAAGGTTTCACGGGTAAGTTTCACGGGTAAGTTTCACGGGTATGTTTCACGGGTGACGTTTCACGGGTCTAGGTTTCACTGGAAAGTTTCACGGATCAAGGTTTCACGGGTAAGTTTCACGGGTAAGTTTTACGGGTATGTTTTACAGGTGACGTTTCACGGGTCTAGGTTTTACTGGTAAGTTTCACGGGTCAAGGTTTCACGGGTAAGTTTCACGGGTAAGTTTCACGGGTATGTTTCATGGGTGATGTTTCACGGGTCAAGGTTTCACGGGTAAGTTTCACGGGTAAGTTTCACGGGTGACGTTTCACGGGTCTAGGTTTCACTGGTAAGTTTCACGGGTATGTTTCACGGGTGACGTTTCACGGGTCTAGGTTTCACTGGTAAGTTTCACGGGTCAAGGTTTCACGGGTAAGTTTCACTGGTAAGTTTCACGGGTATGTTTCACGGATGACGTTTCACGGGTCTTGGTTTCACTGGTAAGTTTCACGGGTCAAGGTTTCACGGGTAAGTTTCACGGGTAAGTTTTACGGGTATGTTTTACAGGTGACGTTTCACGGGTAAGTTTCACGGGTAAGTTTCACGGGTATGTTTCACGGGTGACATTTCACGGGTCTAGGTTTCACTGGTAAGTTTCACGGGTCAAGGTTTCACGGGTAAGTTTCACGGGTAAGTTTTACGGGTAAGTTTCACGGGTGACGTTTCACGGGTCTAGGTTTCACTGGAAAGTTTCACGGGTCAAGGATTCACGGGTAAGTTTCACGGGTAAGTTTTACGGGTATGTTTTACAGGTGACGTTTCACGGGTCTAGGTTTCACTGGTAAGTTTCACGGGTCAAGGTTTCACGGGTAAGATTCACGGGTAAGTTTCACGGGTATGTTTCATGGGTGATGTTTCACGGGTCTAGGTTTCACTGGTAAGTTTCACGGGTCAAGGTTTTACGGGTAAGTTTCACGGGTATGTTTCACGGGTGACGTTTCACGGGTCTAGGTTTCACTGGTAAGTTTCACGGGTCAAGGTTTCACGGGTAAGATTCACGGGTAAGTTTCACGGGTATGTTTCACGGGTGACGTTTCACGGGTATAGGTTTCACTAGTAAGTTTCACGGGTCAAGGTTTCACGGGTAAGTTTCACGGGTAAGTTTCACGGGTAAGTTTCACGGGTATGTTTCACGGGTGACGTTTCACGGGTCTAGGTTTCACTGGTAAGTTTCACGGGTCAAGGTTTCACGGGTAAGTTTCACGGGTAAGTTTCACGGGTATGTTTCACGGGTATGTTTCACGGGTGACGTTTCACGGGTCTAGGTTTCACTGTTAAGTTTCACGGGTCAAGGTTTCACGGGTAAGTTTTACGGGTAAGTTTCACGGGTAAGTTTTACGCGTAAGTTTCACGGGTGACGTTTCACGGGTCTAGGTTTCACTGGTAAGTTTCACGGGTCAAGGTTTCACGGGTAAGTTTAACGGGTAAGTTTTACGGGTCAAGGTTTCACGGGTAAGTTTCACGGGTAAGTTTCACGGTTATGTTTCACGGGTGACGTTTCACGGGTCTAGGTTTCACTGGAAAGTTTCACGGATCAAGGTTTCACGGGTAAGTTTCACGGGTAAGTTTCACGGGTAAGTTTTACGGGTATGTTTTACAGGTGACGTTTCACGGGTCTAGGTTTCATTGGTAAGTTTCACGGGTCAAGGTTTCACGGGTAAGTTTCACGGGTAAGTTTCACGGGTATGTTTCATGGGTGATGTTTCACGGGTCTAGGTTTTACTGGTAAGTTTCACGGGTCAAGGTTTCACGGGTAAGTTTCACTGGTAAGTTTCACGGGTGACGTTTCACGGGTCTTGGTTTCACTGGTAAGTTTCACGGGTATGTTTCACGGGTGACGTTTCACGGGTCTAGGTTTCACTGGTAAGTTTCACGGGTCAAGGTTTCACGGGTAAGTTTCACGGGTAAGTTTCACGGGTATGTTTCACGGATGACGTTTCACGGGTCTTGGTTTCACTGGTAAGTTTCACGGGTCAAGGTTTCACGGGTAAGTTTCACGGGTAAGTTTTACGGGTATGTTTTACAGGTGACGTTTCACGGGTAAGTTTCACGGGTAAGTTTCACGGGTATGTTTCACGGGTGACGTTTCACGGGTCTAGGTTTCACTGGTAAGTTTCACGGGTCAAGGTTTCACGGGTAAGTTTCACGGGTAAGTTTTACGGGTAAGTTTCACGGGTAAGTTTCACGGGTCTAGGTTTCACTGGAAAGTTTCACGGGTCAAGGATTCACGGGTAAGTTTCACGGGTAAGTTTTACGGGTATGTTTTACAGGTGACGTTTCACGGGTCTAGGTTTCACTGGTAAGTTTCACGGGTCAAGGTTTCACGGGTAAGATTCACGGGTAAGTTTCACGGGTATGTTTCATGGGTGATGTTTCACGGGTCTAGGTTTCACTGGTAAGTTTCACGGGTCAAGGTTTTACGGGTAAGTTTCACGGGTAACTTTCACGGGTATGTTTCACGGGTGACGTTTCACGGGTCTAGGTTTCGCTGGTAAGTTTCACGGGTCAAGGTTTCACGGGTAAGTTTCACGGGTAAGTTTCACGGGTATGTTTCACGGGTGACGTTTCACGAGTCTAGGTTTCACTAGTAAGTTTCACGGGTCAAGGTTTCACGGGTAAGTTTCACGGGTAAGTTTCACGGGTATGTTTCATGGGTGATGTTTCACGGGTCTAGGTTTTACTGGTAAGTTTCACGGGTCAAGGTTTCACGGGTAAGTTTCACGGGTAAGTTTCACGGGTGACGTTTCACGGGTCTAGGTTTCACTGGTAAGTTTCACGGGTATGTTTCACGGGTAAGTTTTACGGGTATGTTTTACAGGTGACGTTTCACGGGTCTAGGTTTCACTGGTAAGTTTCACGGGTCAAGGTTTCACGGGTCAAGGTTTCACGGGTAAGTTTCACGGGTAAGTTTCACGGGTATGTTTTACAGGTGACGTTTCACGGGTCTAGGTTTTACTGGTAAGTTTCACGGGTCAAGGTTTCACGGGTAAGATTCACGGGTAAGTTTCACGGGTATGTTTCACGGGTCTAGGTTTCACTGGTAAGTTTCACGGGTATGTTTCACGGGTGACGTTTCACGGGTCTAGGTTTCACTGGTAAGTTTCACGGGTCAAGGTTTCACGGGTAAGTTTCACGGGTAAGTTTCACGTGTATGTTTCACGGATGACGTTTCACGGGTCTTGGTTTCACTGGTAAGTTTCACGGGTCAAGGTTTCACGGGTAAGTTTCACGGGTAAGTTTTACGGGTATGTTTTACAGGTGACGTTTCACGGGTAAGTTTCACGGGTAAGTTTCACGGGTATGTTTCACGGGTGACGTTTCACGGGTCTTGGTTTCAATGGCAAGTTTCACGGGTCAAGGTTTCACGGGTAAGTTTCGAGGGTATGTTTCACGGGTGACGTTTCACGGGTCTAGGTTTCACTGGTAAGTTTCACGGGTCAAGGTTTCACGGGTAAGTTTCACGGGTAAGTTTTACGGGTAAGTTTCACGGGTCTAGGTTTCAAAGGTAAGTTTCACGGGTCAAGGTTTCACGGGTAAGTTTCACGGGTAAGTTTTACGGGTATGTTTTACAGGTGACGTTTCACGGGTCTAGGTTTCACTGGTAAGTTTCACGGGTCAAGGTTTCACGGGTAAGTTTCACGGGTAAGTTTCACGGGTATGTTTCATGGGTGATGTTTCACGGGTCTAGGTTTTACTGGTAAGTTTCACGGGTCAAGGTTTCACGGGTAAGTTTCACGGGTCAAGGTTTCACGGGTAAGATTCACGGGTAAGTTTCACGGGTATGTTTCATGAGTGATGTTTCACGGGTCTAGGTTTCACTGGTAAGTTTCACGGGTCAAGGTTTTACGGGTAAGTTTCACGGGTAAGTTTCACGGGTATGTTTCACGGGTGACGTTTCACGGGTCTAGGTTTCACTGGTAAGTTTCACGGGTCAAGGTTTCACGGGTAAGTTTCACGGGTATGTTTCACGGGTATGTTTCACGGGTGACGTTTCACGGGTCTAGGTTTCACTAGTAAGTTTTACGGGTCAAGGTTTCACGGGTAAGTTTCACGGGTAAGTTTCACGGGTATGTTTCACGGGTGACGTTTCACGGGTCTAGGTTTCACTGGTAAGTTTCACGGGTCAAGGTTTCACGGGTAAGTTTCACGGGTAAGTTTCACGGGTATGTTTCACGGGTGACGTTTCACGGGTCTAGGTTTCACTGGTAAGTTTCACGGGTCAAGGTTTTACGGGTAAGTTTCACGGGTAAATTTCACGGGTATGTTTCACGGGTGACGTTTCACGGGTCTAGGTTTCACTGGTAAGTTTCACGGGTCAAGGTTTCACGGGTAAGTTTCACGGGTAAGTTTCACGGGTATGTTTCACGGGTGACGTTTCACGGGTCTAGGTTTCACTGGTAAGTTTCACGGGTCAAGGTTTTACGGGTAAGTTTCACGGGTAAATTTCACGGGTATGTTTCACGGGTGACGTTTCACGGGTCTAGGTTTCACGGGTAAGTTTCACGGGTCAAGGTTTCACGGGTAAGTTTCACGGGTAAGTTTCACGGGTATGTTTCACAAGTGACGTTTCACGGGTCTAGGTTTCACTGGAAAGTTTCACGGGTCAAGGTTTCACGGGTAAGTTTCACGGGTAAGTTTTACGGGTATGTTTTACAGGCGACGTTTCACGGGTCTAGGTTTCACTGGTAAGTTTCACAGGTCTAGGTTTCACGGGTAAGTTTCACGGGTAAGTTTAACGGGTATGTTTCACGGGTGACGTTTCACGGGTCTAGGTTTCACTGGTAAGTTTCACGGGTCAAGGTTTCACGGGTAAGTTTCACGGGTAAGTTTCACGGGTATGTTTCACGGGTGACGTTTCACGGGTCTAGGTTTCACTGGTAAGTTTCACAGTTCAAGGTTTTACGGGTAAGTTTCACGGGTAAGTTTCACGGGTATGTTTCACGGGTGACGTTTCACGGGTCTAGGTTTCACTGGTAAGTTTCACGGGTCAAGGTTTCACGGGTAAGTTTCACGGGTAAGTTTTACGGGTAAGTTTCACGGGTGACGTTTCACGGGTGCGTTTCACGGGTCTAGGTTTCACTGGTAAGTTTCACGGGTCAAGGTTTCACGGGTAAGTTTCACCGGTAAGTTTCACGGGTATGTTTCACAAGTGACGTTTCACGGGTCTAGGTTTCACTGGAAAGTTTCACGGGTCAAGGTTTCACGGGTAAGTTTCACGGGTAAGTTTTACGGGTATGTTTTACAGGCGACGTTTCACGGGTCTAGGTTTCACTGGTAAGTTTCGCGGGTAAGTTTCACTGGTAAGTTTCACGGGTATGTTTCATGGGTGATGTTTCACGGGTCTAGGTTTCACTGGTAAGTTTCACGGGTCAAGGTTTCACGGGTAAGTTTCACGGGTAAGTTTCACGGGTGACGTTTCACGGGTGACGTTTCACGGGTCTAGGTTTCACTGGTAAGTTTCACGGGTCAAGGTTTCACGGGTAAGTTTCACAGGTATGTTTCACGGGTGACGTTTCACGGGTCTAGGTTTCACTGGAAAGTTTCACGGGTCAAGGTTTCACGGGTAAGTTTCACGGGTAAGTTTTACGGGTATGTTTTACACTCGACGTTTCACGGGTCTAGGTTTCACTGGTAAGTTTCACAGGGTCTAGGTTTCACGGGTAAGTTTCACGGGTCAAGGTTTCACGGGTAAGTTTCACGGGTAAGTTTCACGGGTAAGTTTCACGGGTGACGTTTCACGGGTCTAGGTTTCACTGGTAAGTTTCACGGGTCAAGGTTTCACGGGTAAGTTTCACGGGTAAGTTTCACGGGTATGTTTCACGGGTAAGTTTTACGGGTGTCGTTTCACGGGTCTAGGTTTCACTGGTAAGTTTCACGGGTCAAGGTTTCACGGGTAAGTTTCACGGGTAAGTTTTACGGGTAAGTTTCACGGGTGACGTTTCACGGGTCTAGGTTTCACTAGGAAGTTTCACGGGTCAAGGTTTCACGGGTAAGTTTCACGGGTAAGTTTCACGGGTAAGTTTTACGGGTAAGTTTCACGGGTGACGTTTCACGGGTCTAGGTTTCACTGGTAAGTTTCACGGGTCAAGGTTTCACGGGTAAGTTTCACGGTTAAGTTTCACGGGTATGTTTCACGGGTGACGTTTCACGGGTCTAGGTTTCACTGGAAAGTTTCACGGATCAAGGTTTCACGGGTAAGTTTCACGGGTAAGTTTTACGGGTATGTTTTACAGGTGACGTTTCACGGGTCTAGGTTTCACTGGTAAGTTTCACGGGTCAAGGTTTCACGGGTTAGTTTCACGGGTAAGTTTCACGGGTATGTTTCATGGGTGATGTTTCACGGGTCTAGGTTTTACTGGTAAGTTTCACGGGTCAAGGTTTCACGGGTAAGTTTCACGGGTAAGTTTCACGGGTGACGTTTCACGGGTCTAGGTTTCACTGGTAAGTTTCACGGGTATGTTTCACGGGTGACGTTTCACGGGTCTAGGTTTCACTGGTAAGTTTCACGGGTCAAGGTTTCACGGGTAAGTTTCACTGGTAAGTTTCACGGGTATGTTTCACGGATGACGTTTCACGGGTCTTGGTTTCACTGGTAAGTTTCACGGGTCAAGGTTTCACGGGTAAGTTTCACGGGTAAGTTTTACGGGTATGTTTTACAGGTGACGTTTCACGGGTAAGTTTCACGGGTAAGTTTCACGGGTATGTTTCACGGTTGACGTTTCACGGGTCTAGGTTTCACTGGTAAGTTTCACGGGTCAAGGTTTCACGGGTAAGTTTCACGGGTATGTTTCACGGGTGACGTTTCACGGGTCTAGGTTTCACTGGTAAGTTTCACGGGTCAAGGTTTCACGGGTAAGTTTCACGGGTAAGTTTTACGGGTAAGTTTCACGGGTCTAGGTTTCAATGGTAAGTTTCACGGGTCAAGGTTTCACGGGTAAGTTTCACGGGTAAGTTTCACGGGTATGTTTCACGGGTGACGTTTCACGGGTCTAGGTTTCACTGGAAAGTTTCACGGATCAAGGTTTCACGGGTAAGTTTCACGGGTAAGTTTTACGGGTATGTTTTACAGGTGACGTTTCACGGGTCTAGGTTTTACTGGTAAGTTTCACGGGTCAAGGTTTCACGGGTAAGTTTCACGGGTAAGTTTCACGGGTATGTTTCATGGGTGATGTTTCACGGGTCAAGGTTTCACGGGTAAGTTTCACGGGTAAGTTTCACGGGTGACGTTTCACGGGTCTAGGTTTCACTGGTAAGTTTCACGGGTATGTTTCACGGGTGACGTTTCACGGGTCTAGGTTTCACTGGTAAGTTTCACGGGTCAAGGTTTCACGGGTAAGTTTCACTGGTAAGTTTCACGGGTATGTTTCACGGATGACGTTTCACGGGTCTTGGTTTCACTGGTAAGTTTCACGGGTCAAGGTTTCACGGGTAAGTTTCACGGGTAAGTTTTACGGGTATGTTTTACAGGTGACGTTTCACGGGTAAGTTTCACGGGTAAGTTTCACGGGTATGTTTCACGGGTGACATTTCACGGGTCTAGGTTTCACTGGTAAGTTTCACGGGTCAAGGTTTCACGGGTAAGTTTCACGGGTAAGTTTTACGGGTAAGTTTCACGGGTGACGTTTTACGGGTCTAGGTTTCACTGGAAAGTTTCACGGGTCAAGGATTCACGGGTAAGTTTCACGGGTAAGTTTTACGGGTATGTTTTACAGGTGACGTTTCACGGGTCTAGGTTTCACTGGTAAGTTTCACGGGTCAAGGTTTCACGGGTAAGATTCACGGGTAAGTTTCACGGGTATGTTTCATGGGTGATGTTTCACGGGTCTAGGTTTCACTGGTAAGTTTCACGGGTCAAGGTTTTACGGGTAAGTTTCACGGGTATGTTTCACGGGTGACGTTTCACGGGTCTAGGTTTCACTGGTAAGTTTCACGGGTCAAGGTTTCACGGGTAAGATTCACGGGTAAGTTTCACGGGTATGTTTCACGGGTGACGTTTCACGGGTATAGGTTTCACTAGTAAGTTTCACGGGTCAAGGTTTCACGGGTAAGTTTCACGGGTAAGTTTCACGGGTATGTTTCACGGGTGACGTTTCACGGGTCTAGGTTTCACTGGTAAGTTTCACGGGTCAAGGTTTCACGGGTAAGTTTCACGGGTAAGTTTCACGGGTATGTTTCACGGGTATGTTTCACGGGTATGTTTCACGGGTGACGTTTCACGGGTCTAGGTTTCACTGTTAAGTTTCACGGGTCAAGGTTTCACGGGTAAGTTTTACGGGTAAGTTTCACGGGTAAGTTTTACGCGTAAGTTTCACGGGTGACGTTTCACGGGTCTAGGTTTCACTGGTAAGTTTCACGGGTCAAGGTTTCACGGGTAAGTTTAACGGGTAAGTTTTACGGGTCAAGGTTTCACGGGTAAGTTTCACGGGTAAGTTTCACGGTTATGTTTCACGGGTGACGTTTCACGGGTCTAGGTTTCACTGGAAAGTTTCACGGATCAAGGTTTCACGGGTAAGTTTCACGGGTAAGTTTCACGGGTAAGTTTTACGGGTATGTTTTACAGGTGACGTTTCACGGGTCTAGGTTTCACTGGTAAGTTTCACGGGTCAAGGTTTCACGGGTAAGTTTCACGGGTAAGTTTCACGGGTATGTTTCATGGGTGATGTTTCACGGGTCTAGGTTTTACTGGTAAGTTTCACGGGTCAAGGTTTCACGGGTAAGTTTCACGGGTAAGTTTCACGGGTGACGTTTCACGGGTCTTGGTTTCACTGGTAAGTTTCACGGGTATGTTTCACGGGTGACGTTTCACGGGTCTAGGTTTCACTGGTAAGTTTCACGGGTCAAGGTTTCACGGGTAAGTTTCACGGGTAAGTTTCACGGGTATGTTTCACGGATGACGTTTCACGGGTCTTGGTTTCACTGGTAAGTTTCACGGGTCAAGGTTTCACGGGTAAGTTTCACGGGTAAGTTTTACGGGTATGTTTTACAGGTGACGTTTCACGGGTAAGTTTCACGGGTAAGTTTCACGGGTATGTTTCACGGGTGACGTTTCACGGGTCTAGGTTTCACTGGTAAGTTTCACGGGTCAAGGTTTCACGGGTAAGTTTCACGGGTAAGTTTTACGGGTAAGTTTCACGGGTAAGTTTCACGGGTCTAGGTTTCACTGGAAAGTTTCACGGGTCAAGGATTCACGGGTAAGTTTCACGGGTAAGTTTTACGGGTATGTTTTACAGGTGACGTTTCACGGGTCTAGGTTTCACTGGTAAGTTTCACGGGTCAAGGTTTCACGGGTAAGATTCACGGGTAAGTTTCACGGGTATGTTTCATGGGTGATGTTTCACGGGTCTAGGTTTCACTGGTAAGTTTCACGGGTCAAGGTTTTACGGGTAAGTTTCACGGGTAACTTTCACGGGTATGTTTCACGGGTGACGTTTCACGGGTCTAGGTTTCGCTGGTAAGTTTCACGGGTCAAGGTTTCACGGGTAAGTTTCACGGGTAAGTTTCACGGGTATGTTTCACGGGTGACGTTTCACGAGTCTAGGTTTCACTAGTAAGTTTCACGGGTCAAGGTTTCACGGGTAAGTTTCACGGGTAAGTTTCACGGGTATGTTTCATGGGTGATGTTTCACGGGTCTAGGTTTTACTGGTAAGTTTCACGGGTCAAGGTTTCACGGGTAAGTTTCACGGGTAAGTTTCACGGGTGACGTTTCACGGGTCTAGGTTTCACTGGTAAGTTTCACGGGTATGTTTCACGGGTAAGTTTTACGGGTATGTTTTACAGGTGACGTTTCACGGGTCTAGGTTTCACTGGTAAGTTTCACGGGTCAAGGTTTCACGGGTCAAGGTTTCACGGGTAAGTTTCACGGGTAAGTTTCACGGGTATGTTTTACAGGTGACGTTTCACGGGTCTAGGTTTTACTGGTAAGTTTCACGGGTCAAGGTTTCACGGGTAAGATTCACGGGTAAGTTTCACGGGTATGTTTCACGGGTCTAGGTTTCACTGGTAAGTTTCACGGGTATGTTTCACGGGTGACGTTTCACGGGTCTAGGTTTCACTGGTAAGTTTCACGGGTCAAGGTTTCACGGGTAAGTTTCACGGGTAAGTTTCACGTGTATGTTTCACGGATGACGTTTCACGGGTCTTGGTTTCACTGGTAAGTTTCACGGGTCAAGGTTTCACGGGTAAGTTTCACGGGTAAGTTTTACGGGTATGTTTTACAGGTGACGTTTCACGGGTAAGTTTCACGGGTAAGTTTCACGGGTATGTTTCACGGGTGACGTTTCACGGGTCTTGGTTTCAATGGTAAGTTTCACGGGTCAAGGTTTCACGGGTAAGTTTCGAGGGTATGTTTCACGGGTGACGTTTCACGGGTCTAGGTTTCACTGGTAAGTTTCACGGGTCAAGGTTTCACGGGTAAGTTTCACGGGTAAGTTTTACGGGTAAGTTTCACGGGTCTAGGTTTCAAAGGTAAGTTTCACGGGTCAAGGTTTCACGGGTAAGTTTCACGGGTAAGTTTCACGGGTATGTTTCACGGGTGACGTTTCACGGGTCTAGGTTTCACTGGAAAGTTTCACGGATCAAGGTTTCACGGGTAAGTTTCACGGGTAAGTTTTACGGGTATGTTTTACAGGTGACGTTTCACGGGTCTAGGTTTCACTGGTAAGTTTCACGGGTCAAGGTTTCACGGGTAAGTTTCACGGGTAAGTTTCACGGGTATGTTTCATGGGTGATGTTTCACGGGTCTAGGTTTTACTGGTAAGTTTCACGGGTCAAGGTTTCACGGGTAAGTTTCACGGGTAAGTTTCACGGGTGACGTTTCACGGGTCTTGGTTTCACTGGTAAGTTTCACGGGTATGTTTCACGGGTGACGTTTCACGGGTCTAGGTTTCACTGGTAAGTTTCACGGGTCAAGGTTTCACGGGTAAGTTTCACGGGTAAGTTTCACGGGTATGTTTCACGGATGACGTTTCACGGGTCTTGGTTTCACTGGTAAGTTTCACGGGTCAAGGTTTCACGGGTAAGTTTCACGGGTAAGTTTTACGGGTATGTTTTACAGGTGACGTTTCACGGGTAAGTTTCACGGGTAAGTTTCACGGGTATGTTTCACGGGTGACGTTTCACGGGTCTAGGTTTCACTGGTAAGTTTCACGGGTCAAGGTTTCACGGGTAAGTTTCACGGGTAAGTTTTACGGGTAAGTTTCACGGGTAAGTTTCACGGGTCTAGGTTTCACTGGAAAGTTTCACGGGTCAAGGATTCACGGGTAAGTTTCACGGGTAAGTTTTACGGGTATGTTTTACAGGTGACGTTTCACGGGTCTAGGTTTCACTGGTAAGTTTCACGGGTCAAGGTTTCACGGGTAAGATTCACGGGTAAGTTTCACGGGTATGTTTCATGGGTGATGTTTCACGGGTCTAGGTTTCACTGGTAAGTTTCACGGGTCAAGGTTTTACGGGTAAGTTTCACGGGTAACTTTCACGGGTATGTTTCACGGGTGACGTTTCACGGGTCTAGGTTTCGCTGGTAAGTTTCACGGGTCAAGGTTTCACGGGTAAGTTTCACGGGTAAGTTTCACGGGTATGTTTCACGGGTGACGTTTCACGAGTCTAGGTTTCACTAGTAAGTTTCACGGGTCAAGGTTTCACGGGTAAGTTTCACGGGTAAGTTTCACGGGTATGTTTCATGGGTGATGTTTCACGGGTCTAGGTTTTACTGGTAAGTTTCACGGGTCAAGGTTTCACGGGTAAGTTTCACGGGTAAGTTTCACGGGTGACGTTTCACGGGTCTAGGTTTCACTGGTAAGTTTCACGGGTATGTTTCACGGGTAAGTTTTACGGGTATGTTTTACAGGTGACGTTTCACGGGTCTAGGTTTCACTGGTAAGTTTCACGGGTCAAGGTTTCACGGGTCAAGGTTTCACGGGTAAGTTTCACGGGTAAGTTTCACGGGTATGTTTTACAGGTGACGTTTCACGGGTCTAGGTTTTACTGGTAAGTTTCACGGGTCAAGGTTTCACGGGTAAGATTCACGGGTAAGTTTCACGGGTATGTTTCACGGGTCTAGGTTTCACTGGTAAGTTTCACGGGTATGTTTCACGGGTGACGTTTCACAGATCTAGGTTTCACTGGTAAGTTTCACGGGTCAAGGTTTCACGGGTAAGTTTCACGGGTAAGTTTCACGTGTATGTTTCACGGATGACGTTTCACGGGTCTTGGTTTCACTGGTAAGTTTCACGGGTCAAGGTTTCACGGGTAAGTTTCACGGGTAAGTTTTACGGGTATGTTTTACAGGTGACGTTTCACGGGTAAGTTTCACGGGTAAGTTTCACGGGTATGTTTCACGGGTGACGTTTCACGGGTCTTGGTTTCAATGGTAAGTTTCACGGGTCAAGGTTTCACGGGTAAGTTTCGAGGGTATGTTTCACGGGTGACGTTTCACGGGTCTAGGTTTCACTGGTAAGTTTCACGGGTCAAGGTTTCACGGGTAAGTTTCACGGGTAAGTTTTACGGGTAAGTTTCACGGGTCTAGGTTTCAAAGGTAAGTTTCACGGGTCAAGGTTTCACGGGTAAGTTTCACGGGTAAGTTTCACGGGTATGTTTCACGGGTGACGTTTCACGGGTCTAGGTTTCACTGGAAAGTTTCACGGATCAAGGTTTCACGGGTAAGTTTCACGGGTATGTTTCACGGGTGTCGTTTCACGGGTCTAGGTTTCACTGGTAAGTTTCACAGGTCAAGGTTTCACGGGTAAGTTTCACGGGTAAGTTTCACGGGTAAGTTTCACGGGTGACGTTTCACGGGTCTAGGTTTCACTGGTAAGTTTCACGGGTCAAGGTTTCACGGGTAAGTTTCACGGGTAAGTTTCACGGGTATGTTTCACGGGTAAGTTTTACGGGTGTCGTTTCACGGGTCTAGGTTTCACTGGTAAGTTTCACGGGTCAAGGTTTCACGGGTAAGTTTCACGGGTAAGTTTTACGGGTAAGTTTCACGGGTGACGTTTCACGGGTCTAGGTTTCACTAGGAAGTTTCACGGGTCAAGGTTTCACGGGTAAGTTTCACGGGTAAGTTTCACGGGTAAGTTTTACGGGTAAGTTTCACGGGTGACGTTTCACGGGTCTAGGTTTCACTGGTAAGTTTCACGGGTCAAGGTTTCACGGGTAAGTTTCACGGTTAAGTTTCACGGGTATGTTTCACGGGTGACGTTTCACGGGTCTAGGTTTCACTGGAAAGTTTCACGGATCAAGGTTTCACGGGTAAGTTTCACGGGTAAGTTTTACGGGTATGTTTTACAGGTGACGTTTCACGGGTCTAGGTTTCACTGGTAAGTTTCACGGGTCAAGGTTTCACGGGTTAGTTTCACGGGTAAGTTTCACGGGTATGTTTCATTGGTGATGTTTCACGGGTCTAGGTTTTACTGGTAAGTTTCACGGGTCAAGGTTTCACGGGTAAGTTTCACGGGTAAGTTTCACGGGTGACGTTTCACGGGTCTAGGTTTCACTGGTAAGTTTCACGGGTATGTTTCACGGGTGACGTTTCACGGGTCTAGGTTTCACTGGTAAGTTTCACGGGTCAAGGTTTCACGGGTAAGTTTCACTGGTAAGTTTCACGGGTATGTTTCACGGATGACGTTTCACGGGTCTTGGTTTCACTGGTAAGTTTCACGGGTCAAGGTTTCACGGGTAAGTTTCACGGGTAAGTTTTACGGGTATGTTTTACAGGTGACGTTTCACGGGTAAGTTTCACGGGTAAGTTTCACGGGTATGTTTCACGGTTGACGTTTCACGGGTCTAGGTTTCACTGGTAAGTTTCACGGGTCAAGGTTTCACGGGTAAGTTTCACGGGTATGTTTCACGGGTGACGTTTCACGGGTCTAGGTTTCACTGGTAAGTTTCACGGGTCAAGGTTTCACGGGTAAGTTTCACGGGTAAGTTTTACGGGTAAGTTTCACGGGTCTAGGTTTCAATGGTAAGTTTCACGGGTCAAGGTTTCACGGGTAAGTTTCACGGGTAAGTTTCACGGGTATGTTTCACGGGTGACGTTTCACGGGTCTAGGTTTCACTGGAAAGTTTCACGGATCAAGGTTTCACGGGTAAGTTTCACGGGTAAGTTTTACGGGTATGTTTTACAGGTGACGTTTCACGGGTCTAGGTTTTACTGGTAAGTTTCACGGGTCAAGGTTTCACGGGTAAGTTTCACGGGTAAGTTTCACGGGTATGTTTCATGGGTGATGTTTCACGGGTCAAGGTTTCACGGGTAAGTTTCACGGGTAAGTTTCACGGGTGACGTTTCACGGGTCTAGGTTTCACTGGTAAGTTTCACGGGTATGTTTCACGGGTGACGTTTCACGGGTCTAGGTTTCACTGGTAAGTTTCACGGGTCAAGGTTTCACGGGTAAGTTTCACTGGTAAGTTTCACGGGTATGTTTCACGGATGACGTTTCACGGGTCTTGGTTTCACTGGTAAGTTTCACGGGTCAAGGTTTCACGGGTAAGTTTCACGGGTAAGTTTTACGGGTATGTTTTACAGGTGACGTTTCACGGGTAAGTTTCACGGGTAAGTTTCACGGGTATGTTTCACGGGTGACATTTCACGGGTCTAGGTTTCACTGGTAAGTTTCACGGGTCAAGGTTTCACGGGTAAGTTTCACGGGTAAGTTTTACGGGTAAGTTTCACGGGTGACGTTTTACGGGTCTAGGTTTCACTGGAAAGTTTCACGGGTCAAGGATTCACGGGTAAGTTTCACGGGTAAGTTTTACGGGTATGTTTTACAGGTGACGTTTCACGGGTCTAGGTTTCACTGGTAAGTTTCACGGGTCAAGGTTTCACGGGTAAGATTCACGGGTAAGTTTCACGGGTATGTTTCATGGGTGATGTTTCACGGGTCTAGGTTTCACTGGTAAGTTTCACGGGTCAAGGTTTTACGGGTAAGTTTCACGGGTATGTTTCACGGGTGACGTTTCACGGGTCTAGGTTTCACTGGTAAGTTTCACGGGTCAAGGTTTCACGGGTAAGATTCACGGGTAAGTTTCACGGGTATGTTTCACGGGTGACGTTTCACGGGTATAGGTTTCACTAGTAAGTTTCACGGGTCAAGGTTTCACGGGTAAGTTTCACGGGTAAGTTTCACGGGTATGTTTCACGGGTGACGTTTCACGGGTCTAGGTTTCACTGGTAAGTTTCACGGGTCAAGGTTTCACGGGTAAGTTTCACGGGTATGTTTCACGGGTATGTTTCACGGGTGACGTTTCACGGGTCTAGGTTTCACTGTTAAGTTTCACGGGTCAAGGTTTCACGGGTAAGTTTTACGGGTAAGTTTCACGGGTAAGTTTTACGCGTAAGTTTCACGGGTGACGTTTCACGGGTCTAGGTTTCACTGGTAAGTTTCACGGGTCAAGGTTTCACGGGTAAGTTTAACGGGTAAGTTTTACGGGTCAAGGTTTCACGGGTAAGTTTCACGGGTAAGTTTCACGGTTATGTTTCACGGGTGACGTTTCACGGGTCTAGGTTTCACTGGAAAGTTTCACGGATCAAGGTTTCACGGGTAAGTTTCACGGGTAAGTTTCACGGGTAAGTTTTACGGGTATGTTTTACAGGTGACGTTTCACGGGTCTAGGTTTCACTGGTAAGTTTCACGGGTCAAGGTTTCACGGGTAAGTTTCACGGGTAAGTTTCACGGGTATGTTTCATGGGTGATGTTTCACGGGTCTAGGTTTTACTGGTAAGTTTCACGGGTCAAGGTTTCACGGGTAAGTTTCACGGGTAAGTTTCACGGGTGACGTTTCACGGGTCTTGGTTTCACTGGTAAGTTTCACGGGTATGTTTCACGGGTGACGTTTCACGGGTCTAGGTTTCACTGGTAAGTTTCACGGGTCAAGGTTTCACGGGTAAGTTTCACGGGTAAGTTTCACGGGTATGTTTCACGGATGACGTTTCACGGGTCTTGGTTTCACTGGTAAGTTTCACGGGTCAAGGTTTCACGGGTAAGTTTCACGGGTAAGTTTTACGGGTATGTTTTACAGGTGACGTTTCACGGGTAAGTTTCACGGGTAAGTTTCACGGGTATGTTTCACGGGTGACGTTTCACGGGTCTAGGTTTCACTGGTAAGTTTCACGGGTCAAGGTTTCACGGGTAAGTTTCACGGGTAAGTTTTACGGGTAAGTTTCACGGGTAAGTTTCACGGGTCTAGGTTTCACTGGAAAGTTTCACGGGTCAAGGATTCACGGGTAAGTTTCACGGGTAAGTTTTACGGGTATGTTTTACAGGTGACGTTTCACGGGTCTAGGTTTCACTGGTAAGTTTCACGGGTCAAGGTTTCACGGGTAAGATTCACGGGTAAGTTTCACGGGTATGTTTCATGGGTGATGTTTCACGGGTCTAGGTTTCACTGGTAAGTTTCACGGGTCAAGGTTTTACGGGTAAGTTTCACGGGTAACTTTCACGGGTATGTTTCACGGGTGACGTTTCACGGGTCTAGGTTTCGCTGGTAAGTTTCACGGGTCAAGGTTTCACGGGTAAGTTTCACGGGTAAGTTTCACGGGTATGTTTCACGGGTGACGTTTCACGAGTCTAGGTTTCACTAGTAAGTTTCACGGGTCAAGGTTTCACGGGTAAGTTTCACGGGTAAGTTTCACGGGTATGTTTCATGGGTGATGTTTCACGGGTCTAGGTTTTACTGGTAAGTTTCACGGGTCAAGGTTTCACGGGTAAGTTTCACGGGTAAGTTTCACGGGTGACGTTTCACGGGTCTAGGTTTCACTGGTAAGTTTCACGGGTATGTTTCACGGGTAAGTTTTACGGGTATGTTTTACAGGTGACGTTTCACGGGTCTAGGTTTCACTGGTAAGTTTCACGGGTCAAGGTTTCACGGGTCAAGGTTTCACGGGTAAGTTTCACGGGTAAGTTTCACGGGTATGTTTTACAGGTGACGTTTCACGGGTCTAGGTTTTACTGGTAAGTTTCACGGGTCAAGGTTTCACGGGTAAGATTCACGGGTAAGTTTCACGGGTATGTTTCACGGGTCTAGGTTTCACTGGTAAGTTTCACGGGTATGTTTCACGGGTGACGTTTCACGGGTCTAGGTTTCACTGGTAAGTTTCACGGGTCAAGGTTTCACGGGTAAGTTTCACGGGTAAGTTTCACGTGTATGTTTCACGGATGACGTTTCACGGGTCTTGGTTTCACTGGTAAGTTTCACGGGTCAAGGTTTCACGGGTAAGTTTCACGGGTAAGTTTTACGGGTATGTTTTACAGGTGACGTTTCACGGGTAAGTTTCACGGGTAAGTTTCACGGGTATGTTTCACGGGTGACGTTTCACGGGTCTTGGTTTCAATGGTAAGTTTCACGGGTCAAGGTTTCACGGGTAAGTTTCGAGGGTATGTTTCACGGGTGACGTTTCACGGGTCTAGGTTTCACTGGTAAGTTTCACGGGTCAAGGTTTCACGGGTAAGTTTCACGGGTAAGTTTTACGGGTAAGTTTCACGGGTCTAGGTTTCAAAGGTAAGTTTCACGGGTCAAGGTTTCACGGGTAAGTTTCACGGGTAAGTTTCACGGGTATGTTTCACGGGTGACGTTTCACGGGTCTAGGTTTCACTGGAAAGTTTCACGGATCAAGGTTTCACGGGTAAGTTTCACGGGTAAGTTTTACGGGTATGTTTTACAGGTGACGTTTCACGGGTCTAGGTTTCACTGGTAAGTTTCACGGGTCAAGGTTTCACGGGTAAGTTTCACGGGTAAGTTTCACGGGTATGTTTCATGGGTGATGTTTCACGGGTCTAGGTTTTACTGGTAAGTTTCACGGGTCAAGGTTTCACGGGTAAGTTTCACGGGTCAAGGTTTCACGGGTAAGATTCACGGGTAAGTTTCACGGGTATGTTTCATGAGTGATGTTTCACGGGTCTAGGTTTCACTGGTAAGTTTCACGGGTCAAGGTTTTACGGGTAAGTTTCACGGGTAAGTTTCACGGGTATGTTTCACGGGTGACGTTTCACGGGTCTAGGTTTCACTGGTAAGTTTCACGGGTCAAGGTTTCACGGGTAAGTTTCACGGGTATGTTTCACGGGTATGTTTCACGGGTGACGTTTCACGGGTCTAGGTTTCACTAGTAAGTTTTACGGGTCAAGGTTTCACGGGTAAGTTTCACGGGTAAGTTTCACGGGTATGTTTCACGGGTGACGTTTCACGGGTCTAGGTTTCACTGGTAAGTTTCACGGGTCAAGGTTTCACGGGTAAGTTTCACGGGTAAGTTTCACGGGTATGTTTCACGGGTGACGTTTCACGGGTCTAGGTTTCACTGGTAAGTTTCACGGGTCAAGGTTTTACGGGTAAGTTTCACGGGTAAATTTCACGGGTATGTTTCACGGGTGACGTTTCACGGGTCTAGGTTTCACTGGTAAGTTTCACGGGTCAAGGTTTCACGGGTAAGTTTCACGGGTAAGTTTCACGGGTATGTTTCACGGGTGACGTTTCACGGGTCTAGGTTTCACTGGTAAGTTTCACGGGTCAAGGTTTTACGGGTAAGTTTCACGGGTAAATTTCACGGGTATGTTTCACGGGTGACGTTTCACGGGTCTAGGTTTCACGGGTAAGTTTCACGGGTCAAGGTTTCACGGGTAAGTTTCACGGGTAAGTTTCACGGGTATGTTTCACAAGTGACGTTTCACGGGTCTAGGTTTCACTGGAAAGTTTCACGGGTCAAGGTTTCACGGGTAAGTTTCACGGGTAAGTTTTACAGGCGACGTTTCACGGGTCTAGGTTTCACTGGTAAGTTTCACAGGTCTAGGTTTCACGGGTAAGTTTCACGGGTAAGTTTAACGGGTATGTTTCACGGGTGACGTTTCACGGGTCTAGGTTTCACTGGTAAGTTTCACGGGTAAAGGTTTCACGGGTAAGTTTCACGGGTAAGTTTCACGGGTATGTTTCACGGGTGACGTTTCACGGGTCTAGGTTTCACTGGTAAGTTTCACAGTTCAAGGTTTTACGGGTAAGTTTCACGGGTAAGTTTCACGGGTATGTTTCACGGGTGACGTTTCACGGGTCTAGGTTTCACTGGTAAGTTTCACGGGTCAAGGTTTCACGGGTAAGTTTCACGGGTAAGTTTTACGGGTAAGTTTCACGGGTGACGTTTCACGGGTGCGTTTCACGGGTCTAGGTTTCACTGGTAAGTTTCACGGGTCAAGGTTTCACGGGTAAGTTTCACCGGTAAGTTTCACGGGTATGTTTCACAAGTGACGTTTCACGGGTCTAGGTTTCACTGGAAAGTTTCACGGGTCAAGGTTTCACGGGTAAGTTTCACGGGTAAGTTTTACGGGTATGTTTTACAGGCGACGTTTCACGGGTCTAGGTTTCACTGGTAAGTTTCGCGGGTAAGTTTCACTGGTAAGTTTCACGGGTATGTTTCATGGGTGATGTTTCACGGGTCTAGGTTTCACTGGTAAGTTTCACGGGTCAAGGTTTCACGGGTAAGTTTCACGGGTAAGTTTCACGGGTGACGTTTCACGGGTGACGTTTCACGGGTCTAGGTTTCACTGGTAAGTTTCACGGGTCAAGGTTTCACGGGTAAGTTTCACAGGTATGTTTCACGGGTGACGTTTCACGGGTCTAGGTTTCACTGGAAAGTTTCACGGGTCAAGGTTTCACGGGTAAGTTTCACGGGTAAGTTTTACGGGTATGTTTTACACTCGACGTTTCACGGGTCTAGGTTTCACTGGTAAGTTTCACAGGGTCTAGGTTTCACGGGTAAGTTTCACGGGTCAAGGTTTCACGGGTAAGTTTCACGGGTAAGTTTCACGGGTATGTTTCACGGGTGACGTTTTACGGGTCTAGGTTTCACTGGTAAGTTTCACGGATCAAGGTTTCACGGGTAAGTTTCACGGGTATGTTTCACGGGTGTCGTTTCACGGGTCTAGGTTTCACTGGTAAGTTTCACAGGTCAAGGTTTCACGGGTAAGTTTCACGGGTAAGTTTCACGGGTAAGTTTCACGGGTGACGTTTCACGGGTCTAGGTTTCACTGGTAAGTTTCACGGGTCAAGGTTTCACGGGTAAGTTTCACGGGTAAGTTTCACGGGTATGTTTCACGGGTAAGTTTTACGGGTGTCGTTTCACGGGTCTAGGTTTCACTGGTAAGTTTCACGGGTCAAGGTTTCACGGGTAAGTTTCACGGGTAAGTTTTACGGGTAAGTTTCACGGGTGACGTTTCACGGGTCTAGGTTTCACTAGGAAGTTTCACGGGTCAAGGTTTCACGGGTAAGTTTCACGGGTAAGTTTCACGGGTAAGTTTTACGGGTAAGTTTCACGGGTGACGTTTCACGGGTCTAGGTTTCACTGGTAAGTTTCACGGGTCAAGGTTTCACGGGTAAGTTTCACGGTTAAGTTTCACGGGTATGTTTCACGGGTGACGTTTCACGAGTCTAGGTTTCACTGGAAAGTTTCACGGATCAAGGTTTCACGGGTAAGTTTCACGGGTAAGTTTTACGGGTATGTTTTACAGGTGACGTTTCACGGGTCTAGGTTTCACTGGTAAGTTTCACGGGTCAAGGTTTCACGGGTTAGTTTCACGGGTAAGTTTCACGGGTATGTTTCATGGGTGATGTTTCACGGGTCTAGGTTTTACTGGTAAGTTTCACGGGTCAAGGTTTCACGGGTAAGTTTCACGGGTAAGTTTCACGGGTGACGTTTCACGGGTCTAGGTTTCACTGGTAAGTTTCACGGGTATGTTTCACGGGTGACGTTTCACGGGTCTAGGTTTCACTGGTAAGTTTCACGGGTCAAGGTTTCACGGGTAAGTTTCACTGGTAAGTTTCACGGGTATGTTTCACGGATGACGTTTCACGGGTCTTGGTTTCACTGGTAAGTTTCACGGGTCAAGGTTTCACGGGTAAGTTTCACGGGTAAGTTTTACGGGTATGTTTTACAGGTGACGTTTCACGGGTAAGTTTCACGGGTAAGTTTCACGGGTATGTTTCACGGTTGACGTTTCACGGGTCTAGGTTTCACTGGTAAGTTTCACGGGTCAAGGTTTCACGGGTAAGTTTCACGGGTAAGTTTTACGGGTAAGTTTCACGGGTGACGTTTCACGGGTCTAGGTTTCACTGGAAAGTTTCACGGGTCAAGGATTCACGGGTAAGTTTCACGGGTAAGTTTTACGGGTATGTTTTACAGGTGACGTTTCACGGGTAAGTTTCACGGGTAAGTTTCACGGGTATGTCTCACGGGTGACGTTTCACGGGTCTAGGTTTCACTGGTAAGTTTCACGGGTCAAGGTTTCACGGGTAAGTTTCACGGGTAAGTTTTACGGGTAAGTTTCACGGGTGACGTTTCACGGGTCTAGGTTTCACTGGAAAGTTTCACGGGTCAAGGATTCACGGGTAAGTTTCACGGGTAAGTTTTACGGGTATGTTTTACAGGTGACGTTTCACGGGTCTAGGTTTCACTGGTAAGTTTCACGGGTCAAGGTTTCACGGGTAAGATTCACGGGTAAGTTTCACGGGTATGTTTCATGGGTGATGTTTCACGGGTCTAGGTTTCACTGGTAAGTTTCACGGGTCAAGGTTTTACGGGTAAGTTTCACGGGTAACTTTCACGGGTTTGTTTCACGGGTGACGTTTCACGGGTCTAGGTTTCGCTGGTAAGTTTCACGGGTCAAGGTTTCACGGGTAAGTTTCACGGGTGACGTTTCACGGGTGACGTTTCACGGGTCTAGGTTTCACTGGTAAGTTTCACGGGTCAAGGTTTCACGGGTAAGTTTCACAGGTATGTTTCACGGGTGACGTTTCACGGGTCTAGGTTTCACTGGAAAGTTTCACGGGTCAAGGTTTCACGGGTAAGTTTCACGGGTAAGGTTTACGGGTATGTTTTACACTCGACGTTTCACGGGTCTAGGTTTCACTGGTAAGTTTCACAGGGTCTAGGTTTCACGGGTAAGTTTCACGGGTCAAGGTTTCACGGGTAAGTTTCACGGGTAAGTTTCACGGGTATGTTTCACGGGTGACGTTTTACGGGTCTAGGTTTCACTGGTAAGTTTCACGGATCAAGGTTTCACGGGTAAGTTTCACGGGTATGTTTCACGGGTGTCGTTTCACGGGTCTAGGTTTCACTGGTAAGTTTCACAGGTCAAGGTTTCACGGGTAAGTTTCACGGGTAAGTTTCACGGGTAAGTTTCACGGGTGACGTTTCACGGGTCTAGGTTTCACTGGTAAGTTTCACGGGTCAAGGTTTCACGGGTAAGTTTCACGGGTAAGTTTCACGGGTATGTTTCACGGGTAAGTTTTACGGGTGTCGTTTCACGGGTCTAGGTTTCACTGGTAAGTTTCACGGGTCAAGGATTCACGGGTAAGTTTCACGGGTAAGTTTTACGGGTAAGTTTCACGGGTGACGTTTCACGGGTCTAGGTTTCACTAGGAAGTTTCACGGGTCAAGGTTTCACGGGTAAGTTTCACGGGTAAGTTTCACGGGTAAGTTTTACGGGTAAGTTTCACGGGTGACGTTTCACGGGTCTAGGTTTCACTGGTAAGTTTCACGGGTCAAGGTTTCACGGGTAAGTTTCACGGTTAAGTTTCACGGGTATGTTTCACGGGTGACGTTTCACGGGTCTAGGTTTCACTGGAAAGTTTCACGGATCAAGGTTTCACGGGTAAGTTTCACGGGTAAGTTTTACGGGTATGTTTTACAGGTGACGTTTCACGGGTCTAGGTTTCACTGGTAAGTTTCACGGGTCAAGGTTTCACGGGTTAGTTTCACGGGTAAGTTTCACGGGTATGTTTCATGGGTGATGTTTCACGGGTCTAGGTTTTACTGGTAAGTTTCACGGGTCAAGGTTTCACGGGTAAGTTTCACGGGTAAGTTTCACGGGTGACGTTTCACGGGTCTAGGTTTCACTGGTAAGTTTCACGGGTATGTTTCACGGGTGACGTTTCACGGGTCTAGGTTTCACTGGTAAGTTTCACGGGTCAAGGTTTCACGGGTAAGTTTCACTGGTAAGTTTCACGGGTATGTTTCACGGATGACGTTTCACGGGTCTTGGTTTCACTGGTAAGTTTCACGGGTCAAGGTTTCACGGGTAAGTTTCACGGGTAAGTTTTACGGGTATGTTTTACAGGTGACGTTTCACGGGTAAGTTTCACGGGTAAGTTTCACGGGTATGTTTCACGGTTGACGTTTCACGGGTCTAGGTTTCACTGGTAAGTTTCACGGGTCAAGGTTTCACGGGTAAGTTTCACGGGTAAGTTTTACGGGTAAGTTTCACGGGTGACGTTTCACGGGTCTAGGTTTCACTGGAAAGTTTCACGGGTCAAGGATTCACGGGTAAGTTTCACGGGTAAGTTTTACGGGTATGTTTTACAGGTGACGTTTCACGGGTCTAGGTTTCACTGGTAAGTTTCACGGGTCAAGGTTTCACGGGTAAGATTCACGGGTAAGTTTCACGGGTATGTTTCATGCGTGATGTTTCACGGGTCTAGGTTTCACTGGTAAGTTTCACGGGTCAAGGTTTCACGGGTAAGTTTCACGGGTAAGTTTTACGGGTAAGTTTCACGGGTGACGTTTCACGGGTCTAGGTTTCACTAGGAAGTTTCACGGGTCAAGGTTTCACGGGTAAGTTTCACGGGTAAGTTTCACGGGTCAAGGTTTCACGGGTAAGTTTCACGGGTAAGTTTCACGGGTATGTTTCACGGGTGACGTTTCACGGGTCTAGGTTTCACTGGAAAGTTTCACGGATCAAGGTTTCACGGGTAAGTTTCACTGGTAAGTTTTACGGGTATGTTTTACAGGTGACGTTTCACGGGTCTAGGTTTCACTGGTAAGTTTCACGGGTCAAGGTTTCACGGGTAAGTTTCACGGGTAAGTTTCACGGGTATGTTTCATGGGTTATGTTTCACGGGTCTAGGTTTTACTGGTAAGTTTCACGGGTCAAGGTTTCACGGGTAAGTTTCACGGGTAAGTTTCACGGGTGACGTTTCACGGGTCTAGGTTTCACTGGTAAGTTTCACGGGTATGTTTCACGGGTGACGTTTCACGGGTCTAGGTTTCACTGGTAAGTTTCACGGGTCAAGGTTTCACGGGTAAGTTTCACGGGTAAGTTTCACGGGTATGTTTCACGGATGACGTTTCACGGGTCTTGGTTTCACTGGTAAGTTTCACGGGTCAAGGTTTCACGGGTAAGTTTCACGGGTAAGTTTTACGGGTATGTTTTACAGGTGACGTTTCACGGGTAAGTTTCACGGGTAAGTTTCACGGGTATGTCTCACGGGTGACGTTTCACGGGTCTAGGTTTCACTGGTAAGTTTCACGGGTCAAGGTTTCACGGGTAAGTTTCACGGGTAAGTTTTACGGGTAAGTTTCACGGGTGACGTTTCACGGGTCTAGGTTTCACTGGAAAGTTTCACGGGTCAAGGATTCACGGGTAAGTTTCACGGGTAAGTTTTACGGGTATGTTTTACAGGTGACGTTTCACGGGTCTAGGTTTCACTGGTAAGTTTCACGGGTCAAGGTTTCACGGGTAAGATTCACGGGTAAGTTTCACGGGTATGTTTCATGGGTGATGTTTCACGGGTCTAGGTTTCACTGGTAAGTTTCACGGGTCAAGGTTTTACGGGTAAGTTTCACGGGTAACTTTCACGGGTTTGTTTCACGGGTGACGTTTCACGGGTCTAGGTTTCGCTGGTAAGTTTCACGGGTCAAGGTTTCACGGGTAAGTTTCACGGGTGACGTTTCACGGGTGACGTTTCACGGGTCTAGGTTTCACTGGTAAGTTTCACGGGTCAAGGTTTCACGGGTAAGTTTCACAGGTATGTTTCACGGGTGACGTTTCACGGGTCTAGGTTTCACTGGAAAGTTTCACGGGTCAAGGTTTCACGGGTAAGTTTCACGGGTAAGGTTTACGGGTATGTTTTACACTCGACGTTTCACGGGTCTAGGTTTCACTGGTAAGTTTCACAGGGTCTAGGTTTCACGGGTAAGTTTCACGGGTCAAGGTTTCACGGGTAAGTTTCACGGGTAAGTTTCACGGGTATGTTTCACGGGTGACGTTTTACGGGTCTAGGTTTCACTGGTAAGTTTCACGGATCAAGGTTTCACGGGTAAGTTTCACGGGTATGTTTCACGGGTGTCGTTTCACGGGTCTAGGTTTCACTGGTAAGTTTCACAGGTCAAGGTTTCACGGGTAAGTTTCACGGGTAAGTTTCACGGGTAAGTTTCACGGGTGACGTTTCACGGGTCTAGGTTTCACTGGTAAGTTTCACGGGTCAAGGTTTCACGGGTAAGTTTCACGGGTAAGTTTCACGGGTATGTTTCACGGGTAAGTTTTACGGGTGTCGTTTCACGGGTCTAGGTTTCACTGGTAAGTTTCACGGGTCAAGGTTTCACGGGTAAGTTTCACGGGTAAGTTTTACGGGTAAGTTTCACGGGTGACGTTTCACGGGTCTAGGTTTCACTAGGAAGTTTCACGGGTCAAGGTTTCACGGGTAAGTTTCACGGGTAAGTTTCACGGGTAAGTTTTACGGGTAAGTTTCACGGGTGACGTTTCACGGGTCTATGTTTCACTGGTAAGTTTCACGGGTCAAGGTTTCACGGGTAAGTTTCACGGTTAAGTTTCACGGGTATGTTTCACGGGTGACGTTTCACGGGTCTAGGTTTCACTGGAAAGTTTCACGGATCAAGGTTTCACGGGTAAGTTTCACGGGTAAGTTTTACGGGTATGTTTTACAGGTGACGTTTCACGGGTCTAGGTTTCACTGGTAAGTTTCACGGGTCAAGGTTTCACGGGTTAGTTTCACGGGTAAGTTTCACGGGTATGTTTCATGGGTGATGTTTCACGGGTCTAGGTTTTACTGGTAAGTTTCACGGGTCAAGGTTTCACGGGTAAGTTTCACGGGTAAGTTTCACGGGTGACGTTTCACGGGTCTAGGTTTCACTGGTAAGTTTCACGGGTATGTTTCACGGGTGACGTTTCACGGGTCTAGGTTTCACTGGTAAGTTTCACGGGTCAAGGTTTCACGGGTAAGTTTCACTGGTAAGTTTCACGGGTATGTTTCACGGATGACGTTTCACGGGTCTTGGTTTCACTGGTAAGTTTCACGGGTCAAGGTTTCACGGGTAAGTTTCACGGGTAAGTTTTACGGGTATGTTTTACAGGTGACGTTTCACGGGTAAGTTTCACGGGTATGTTTCACGGTTGACGTTTCACGGGTCTAGGTTTCACTGGTAAGTTTCACGGGTCAAGGTTTCACGGGTAAGTTTCACGGGTAAGTTTTACGGGTAAGTTTCACGGGTGACGTTTCACGGGTCTAGGTTTCACTGGAAAGTTTCACGGGTCAAGGATTCACGGGTAAGTTTCACGGGTAAGTTTTACGGGTATGTTTTACAGGTGACGTTTCACGGGTCTAGGTTTCACTGGTAAGTTTCACGGGTCAAGGTTTCACGGGTAAGATTCACGGGTAAGTTTCACGGGTATGTTTAATGGGTGATGTTTCACGGGTCTAGGTTTCACTGGTAAGTTTCACGGGTCAAGGTTTCACGGGTAAGTTTCACGGGTAAGTTTTACGGGTAAGTTTCACGGGTGACGTTTCACGGGTCTAGGTTTCACTAGGAAGTTTCACGGGTCAAGGTTTCACGGGAAAGTTTCACGGGTAAGTTTCACGGGTAAGTTTTACGGGTAAGTTTCACGGGTGACGTTTCACGGGTCTAGGTTTCACTGGTAAGTTTCACGGGTCAAGGTTTCACGGGTAAGTTTCACGGGTAAGTTTCACGGGTATGTTTCACGGGTGACGTTTCACGGGTCTAGGTTTCACTGGAAAGTTTCACGGATCAAGGTTTCACGGGTAAGTTTCACTGGTAAGTTTTACGGGTATGTTTTACAGGTGACGTTTCACGGGTCTAGGTTTCACTGGTAAGTTTCACGGGTCAAGGTTTCACGGGTAAGTTTCACGGGTAAGTTTCACGGGTATGTTTCATGGGTTATGTTTCACGGGTCTAGGTTTTACTGGTAAGTTTCACGGGTCAAGGTTTCACGGGTAAGTTTCACGGGTAAGTTTCACGGGTGACGTTTCACGGGTCTAGGTTTCACTGGTAAGTTTCACGGGTATGTTTCACGGGTGACGTTTCACGGGTCTAGGTTTCACTGGTAAGTTTCACGGGTCAAGGTTTCACGGGTAAGTTTCACGGGTAAGTTTCACGGGTATGTTTCACGGGTCTTGGTTTCACTGGTAAGTTTCACGGGTCAAGGTTTCACGGGTAAGTTTCACGGGTAAGTTTTACGGGTATGTTTTACAGGTGACGTTTCACGGGTAAGTTTCACGGGTAAGTTTCACGGGTATGTTTCACGGGTGACGTTTCACGGGTCTAGGTTTCACTGGTAAGTTTCACGGGTCAAGGTTTCACGGGTAAGTTTCACGGGTAAGTTTTACGGGTAAGTTTCACGGGTGACGTTTCACGGGTCTAGGTTTCACTGGAAAGTTTCACGGGTCAAGGATTCACGGGTAAGTTTCACGGGTAAGTTTTACGGGTATGTTTTACAGGTGACGTTTCACGGGTCTAGGTTTCACTGGTAAGTTTCACGGGTCAAGGTTTCACGGGTAAGATTCACGGGTAAGTTTCACGGGTATGTTTCATGGGTGATGTTTCACGGGTCTAGGTTTCACTGGTAAGTTTCACGGGTCAAGGTTTTACGGGTAAGTTTCACGGGTAACTTTCACGGGTATGTTTCACGGGTGACGTTTCACGGGTCTAGGTTTCGCTGGTAAGTTTCACGGGTCAAGGTTTCACGGGTAAGTTTCACGGGTGACGTTTCACGGGTGACGTTTCACGGGTCTAGGTTTCACTGGTAAGTTTCACGGGTCAAGGTTTCACGGGTAAGTTTCACAGGTATGTTTCACGGGTGACGTTTCACGGGTCTAGGTTTCACTGGAAAGTTTCACGGGTCAAGGTTTCACGGGTAAGTTTCACGGGTAAGGTTTACGGGTATGTTTTACACTCGACGTTTCACGGGTCTAGGTTTCACTGGTAAGTTTCACAGGGTCTAGGTTTCACGGGTAAGTTTCACGGGTCAAGGTTTCACGGGTAAGTTTCACGGGTAAGTTTCACGGGTATGTTTCACGGGTGACGTTTTACGGGTCTAGGTTTCACTGGTAAGTTTCACGGATCAAGGTTTCACGGGTAAGTTTCACGGGTATGTTTCACGGGTGTCGTTTCACGGGTCTAGGTTTCACTGGTAAGTTTCACAGGTCAAGGTTTCACGGGTAAGTTTCACGGGTAAGTTTCACGGGTAAGTTTCACGGGTGACGTTTCACGGGTCTAGGTTTCACTGGATAGTTTCACGGGTCAAGGTTTCACGGGTAAGTTTCACGGGTAAGTTTCACGGGTATGTTTCACGGGTAAGTTTTACGGGTGTCGTTTCACGGGTCTAGGTTTCACTGGTAAGTTTCACGGGTCAAGGTTTCACGGGTAAGTTTCACGGGTAAGTTTTACGGGTAAGTTTCACGGGTGACGTTTCACGGGTCTAGGTTTCACTAGGAAGTTTCACGGGTCAAGGTTTCACGGGTAAGTTTCACGGGTAAGTTTCACGGGTAAGTTTTACGGGTAAGTTTCACGGGTGACGTTTCACGGGTCTAGGTTTCACTGGTAAGTTTCACGGGTCAAGGTTTCACGGGTAAGTTTCACGGTTAAGTTTCACGGGTATGTTTCACGGGTGACGTTTCACGGGTCTAGGTTTCACTGGAAAGTTTCACGGATCAAGGTTTCACGGGTAAGTTTCACGGGTAAGTTTTACGGGTATGTTTTACAGGTGACGTTTCACGGGTCTAGGTTTCACTGGTAAGTTTCACGGGTCAAGGTTTCACGGGTTAGTTTCACGGGTAAGTTTCACGGGTATGTTTCATGGGTGATGTTTCACGGGTCTAGGTTTTACTGGTAAGTTTCACGGGTCAAGGTTTCACGGGTAAGTTTCACGGGTAAGTTTCACGGGTGACGTTTCACGGGTCTAGGTTTCACTGGTAAGTTTCACGGGTATGTTTCACGGGTGACGTTTCACGGGTCTAGGTTTCACTGGTAAGTTTCACGGGTCAAGGTTTCACGGGTAAGTTTCACTGGTAAGTTTCACGGGTATGTTTCACGGATGACGTTTCACGGGTCTTGGTTTCACTGGTAAGTTTCACGGGTCAAGGTTTCACGGGTAAGTTTCACGGGTAAGTTTTACGGGTATGTTTTACAGGTGACGTTTCACGGGTAAGTTTCACGGGTAAGTTTCACGGGTATGTTTCACGGTTGACGTTTCACGGGTCTAGGTTTCACTGGTAAGTTTCACGGGTCAAGGTTTCACGGGTAAGTTTCACGGGTAAGTTTTACGGGTAAGTTTCACGGGTGACGTTTCACGGGTCTAGGTTTCACTGGAAAGTTTCACGGGTCAAGGATTCACGGGTAAGTTTCACGGGTAAGTTTTACGGGTATGTTTTACAGGGGACGTTTCACGGGTCTAGGTTTCACTGGTAAGTTTCACGGGTCAAGGTTTCACGGGTAAGATTCACGGGTAAGTTTCACGGGTATGTTTCATGGGTGATGTTTCACGGGTCTAGGTTTCACTGGTAAGTTTCACGGGTCAAGGTTTCACGGGTAAGTTTCACGGGTAAGTTTTACGGGTAAGTTTCACGGGTGACGTTTCACGGGTCTAGGTTTCACTAGGAAGTTTCACGGGTCAAGGTTTCACGGGTAAGTTTCACGGGTAAGTTTCACGGGTAAGTTTCACGGGTGACGTTTCACGGGTCTAGGTTTCACTGGTAAGTTTCACGGGTCAAGGTTTCACGGGTAAGTTTCACGGGTAAGTTTCACGGGTATGTTTCACGGGTGACGTTTCACGGGTCTAGGTTTCACTGGAAAGTTTCACGGATCAAGGTTTCACGGGTAAGTTTCACTGGCAAGTTTTACGGGTATGTTTTACAGGTGACGTTTCACGGGTCTAGGTTTCACTGGTAAGTTTCACGGGTCAAGGTTTCACGGGTAAGTTTCACGGGTAAGTTTCACGGGTATGTTTCATGGGTTATGTTTCACGGGTCTAGGTTTTACTGGTAAGTTTCACGGGTCAAGGTTTCACGGGTAAGTTTCACGGGTAAGTTTCACGGGTGACGTTTCACGGGTCTAGGTTTCACTGGTAAGTTTCACGGGTATGTTTCACGGGTGACGTTTCACGGGTCTAGGTTTCACTGGTAAGTTTCACGGGTCAAGGTTTCACGGGTAAGTTTCACGGGTAAGTTTCACGGGTATGTTTCACGGATGACGTTTCACGGGTCTTGGTTTCACTGGTAGGTTTCACGGGTCAAGGTTTCACGGGTAAGTTTCACGGGTAAGTTTTACGGGTATGTTTTACAGGTGACGTTTCACGGGTAAGTTTCACGGGTAAGTTTCACGGGTATGTTTCACGGGTGACGTTTCACGGGTCTAGGTTTCACTGGTAAGTTTCACGGGTCAAGGTTTCACGGGTAAGTTTCACGGGTAAGTTTTACGGGTAAGTTTCACGGGTGACGTTTCACGGGTCTAGGTTTCACTGGAAAGTTTCACGGGTCAAGGATTCACGGGTAAGTTTCACGGGTAAGTTTTACGGGTATGTTTTACAGGTGACGTTTCACGGGTCTAGGTTTCACTGGTAAGTTTCACGGGTCAAGGTTTCACGGGTAAGATTCACGGGTAAGTTTCACGGGTATGTTTCATGGGTGATGTTTCACGGGTCTAGGTTTCACTGGTAAGTTTCACGGGTCAAGGTTTTACGGGTAAGTTTCACGGGTAACTTTCACGGGTATGTTTCACGGGTGACGTTTCACGGGTCTAGGTTTCGCTGGTAAGTTTCACGGGTCAAGGTTTCACGGGTAAGTTTCACGGGTAAGTTTCACGGGTATGTTTCACGGGTGACGTTTCACGGGTCTAGGTTTCACTAGTAAGTTTCACGGGTCAAGGTTTCACGGGTAAGTTTCACTGGTAAGTTTCACGGGTATGTTTCATGGGTGATGTTTCACGGGTCTAGGTTTTACTGGTAAGTTTCACGGGTCAAGGTTTCACGGGTAAGTTTCACGGGTAAGTTTCACGGGTGACGTTTCACGGGTCTAGGTTTCACTGGTAAGTTTCACGGGTATGTTTCACGGGTAAGTTTTACGGGTATGTTTTACAGGTGACGTTTCACGGGTCTAGGTTTCACTGGTAAGTTTCACGGGTCAAGGTTTCACGGGTCAAGGTTTCACGGGTAAGTTTCACGGGTAAGTTTCACGGGTATGTTTTACAGGTGACGTTTCACGGGTCTAGGTTTCACTGGTAAGTTTCACGGGTCAAGGTTTCACGGGTAAGATTCACGGGTAAGTTTCACGGGTATGTTTCACGGGTCAAGGTTTCACGGGTAAGTTTCACGGGTAAGTTTCACGTGTATGTTTCACGGATGACGTTTCACGGGTCTTGGTTTCACTGGTAAGTTTCACGGGTCAAGGTTTCACGGGTAAGTTTCACGGGTAAGTTTTACGGGTATGTTTTACAGGTGACGTTTCACGGGTAAGTTTCACGGGTAAGTTTCACGGGTATGTTTCACGGGTGACGTTTCACGGGTCTTGGTTTCACTGGTAAGTTTCACGGGTCAAGGTTTCACGGGTAAGTTTCACGGGTATGTTTCACGGGTGACGTTTCACGGGTCTAGGTTTCACTGGTAAGTTTCACTGGTCAAGGTTTCACGGGTAAGTTTCACGGGTAAGTTTTACGGGTAAGTTTCACGGGTCTAGGTTTCAATGGTAATTTTCACGGGTCAAGGTTTCACGGGTAAGTTTCACGGGTAAGTTTCACGGGTATGTTTTACGGGTGACGTTTCACGGGTCTAGGTTTCACTGGAAAGTTTCACGGATCAAGGTTTCACGGGTAAGTTTCACGGGTAAGTTTTACGGGTATGTTTTACAGGTGACGTTTTACGGGTCTAGGTTTCACTGGTAAGTTTCACGGGTCAAGGTTTCACGGGTAAGATTCACGGGTAAGTTTCACGGGTATGTTTCATGGGTGACGTTTCACGGGTCTAGGTTTCACTGGAAAGTTTCACGGATCAAGGTTTCACGGGTAAGTTTCACGGGTCAAGGTTTCACGGGTAAGTTTCACGGGTAAGTTTCACGGGTATGTTTCACGGGTGACGTTTCACGGGTCTAGGTTTCACTGGTAAGTTTCACGGGTCAAGGTTTCACGGGTAAGTTTCACGGGTAAGTTTCACGGGTATGTTTCACGGGTGACGTTTCACGGGTCTAGGTTTCACTGGTAAGTTTCACGGGTCAAGGTTTTACGGGTAAGTTTCACGGGTAAATTTCACGGGTATGTTTCACGGGTGACGTTTCACAATTTAGACCGAATTTAGACCGAATTTAGACCGAATTTAGACTGAATTTAGACCGAATTTAGACCGAATTTAGACTGAATTTAGACTGAATTTAGACTGAATTTAGACTGAATTTAGACCGAATTTAGACCGAATTTAGACCGAATTTAGACCGAATTTAGACCGAATTTAGACTAAATTTAGACCGAATTTAGACCGAATTTAGACCGAATTTAGACCGAATTTAGACCGAATTTAGACCGAATTTAGACTGAATTTAGACTGAATTAAGACTGAATTTAGACCGAATTTAGACCGAATTTAGACTGAAATTAGACCGAATTTAGACCGAATTTAGACCGAATTTAGACCGAATTTAGACCGAATGTAGACCGAATTTAGACCGAATTTAGACCGAATTTAGACCGAATTTAGACTGAATTTAGACCGAATTTAGACCGAATTTAGACCGAATTTAGACCGAATTTAGACTGAATTTAGACTGAATTTAGACCGAATTTAGACTGAATTTAGACCGAATTTAGACTGAATTTAGACTGAATTTAGACTGAATTTAGACCGAATTTAGACCGAATTTAGACCGAATTTAGACCGAATTTAGACCGAATTTAAACCGAATTTAGACCGAATTTAGACTGAATTTAGACTGAATTTAGACTTAATTTAGACTGAATTTAGACCGAATTTAGACTGAAATTAGACCGAATTTAGACCGAATTTAGACCGAATTTAGACTGAATTTAGACCGAATTTAGGCCGAATTTAGACCGAATTTAGACCGAATTTAGACCGAATTTAGACTGAATTTAGACCGAATTTAGAACGAATTTAGACCGTATTTAGACTGAATTTAGACTGAATTTAGACTGAATTTAGACTGAATTTAGACTGAATTTAGACCGAATTTAGACCGTATTTAGACTGAATTTAGACTGAATTTAGACTGAATTTAAACTGAATTTAGACCGAATTTAGACCGAATTTAGACCGAATTTAGACCGAATTTAGACTGAATTTAGACTGAATTTAGACCGAATTTAGACCGAATTTAGACCGAATTTAGACTGAATTTAGACTGAATTTAGACCGAATTTAGCCCGAATTTAGACCGAATTTAGACCGAATTTAGACCGAATTTAGACTGAATTTAGACCGAATTTAGACCGAATTTAGACCGAATTAAGACCGAATTTAGACTGAATTTAGACTGAATTTAGACTGAATTTAGACCGAATTTAAACCGAATTTAGACTGAATTTAGACCGAATTTAGACTGAATTTAGACCGAATTTAGACCGAATTTAGACCGAATTTAGACCGAATTTAGACTGAATTTAGACTGAATTTAGACCGAATTTAGACTGAATTTAGACCGAATTTAGACTGAATTTAGACTGAATTTAGACTGAATTTAGACCGAATTTATACCGAATTTAGACCGAATTTAGACCGAATTTAGACCGAATTTAAACCGAATTTAGACCGAATTTAGACTGAATTTAGACTGAATTTAGACCGAATTTAAACCGAATTTAGACTGAATTTAGACCGAATTTAGACTGAATTTAGACCGAATTTAGACCGAATTTAGACCGAATTTAGACCGAATTTAGACTGAATTTAGACTGAATTTAGACCGAATTTAGACTGAATTTAGACCGAATTTAGACTGAATTTAGACTGAATTTAGACTGAATTTAGACCGAATTTATACCGAATTTAGACCGAATTTAGACCGAATTTAGACCGAATTTAAACCGAATTTAGACCGAATTTAGACTGAATTTAGACTGAATTTAGACTTAATTTAGACTGAATTTAGACCGAATTTAGACCGAATTTAGACCGAATTTAGACCGAATTTAGACTGAATTTAGACCGAATTTAGACCGAATTTAGACTGAATTTAGACCGAATTTAGACCGAATTTAGACCGAATTTAGACCGAATTTAGACCGAATTTAAACCGAATTTAGACTGAATTTAGACCGAATTTAGACCGAATTTAGACCGAATTTAGACCGAATTTAGACTGAATTTATACTGAATTTAGACCGAATTTAGACCGAATTTAGACTGAATTTAGACTGAATTTAGACTGAATTTAGACCGAATTTAGACCGAATTTAGACCGAATTTAGACCGAATTTAGACCGAATTTAAACCGAATTTAGACCGAATTTAGACTGAATTTAGACTGAATTTAGACTTAATTTAGACTGAATTTAGACCGAATTTAGACCGAATTTAGACCGAATTTAGACCGAATTTAGACTGAATTTAGACCGAATTTAGACCGAATTTAGACTGAATTAAGACCGAATTTAGACCGAATTTAGACCGAATTTAGACCGAATTTAGACCGAATTTAGACCGAATTTAGACTGAATTTAGACCGAATTTAAACTGAATTTAGACTGAATTTAGACCGAATTTAGACCGAATTTAGACCGAATTTAGACTGAATTTAGACTGAATTTAGACCGAATTTAGACCGAATTTAGACCGAATTTAGACCGAATTTAGACCGAATTTAGACTGAATTTAGACCGAATTTAGACTGAATTTAGACCGAATTTAGACCGAATTTAGACTGAATTTAGACTGAATTTAGACCGAATTTAGACCGAATTTAGACCGAATTTAGACTGAATTTAGACTGAATTTAGACCGAATTTAGACCGAATTTAGACCGAATTTAGACTGAATTTAGACTGAATTTAGACCGAATTTAGACTGAATTTAGACCGAATTTAGACCGAATTTAGACTGAATTTAGACTGAATTTAGACCTAATTTAGACCGAATTTAGAACGAATTTAGACTGAATTTAGACCGAATGTAGACTGAATTTAGACCGAATTTAGACCGAATTTAGACCGAATTTAGACCGAATTTAGACTGAATTTAGACCGAATTTAGACTGAATTTAGACCGAATTTAGACCGAATTTAGACTGAATTTAGACTGAATTTAGACCGAATTTAGACCGAATTTAGACCGAATTTAGACCGAATTTAGACCGAATTTAGACTGAATTTAGACTGAATTTAGAACGAATTTAGACCGAATTTAGACCGAATTTAGACCGAATTTAGACCGAATTTAGACTGAATTTAGACCGAATTTAGACCGAATTTAGACCGAATTTAGACCGAATTAAACTGAATTTAGACCGAATTTAGACTGAATTTAGACTGAATTTAGACCGAATTTAGACCGAATTTAGACCGAATTTAGACTGAATTTAGACTGAATTTAGACCGAATTTAGACCGAATTTAGACCGAATTTAGACCGAATTTAGACCGAATTTAGACTGAATTTAGACCGAATTTAGACCGAATTTAGACCGAATTTAGACCGAATTTAGACTGAATTTAGACTGAATTTAGACTGAATTTAGACCGAATTTAGACCGAATTTAGACTGAATTTAGACTGAATTTAGACCGAATTTAGACTGAATTTAGACCGAATTTAGACCGAATTTAGACCGAATTTAGACTGAATTTAGACTGAATTTAGACCGAATTTAGACCGAATTTAGACCGAATTTAGACTGAATTTAGACTGAATTTAGACCGAATTTAGACCGAATTTAGACCGAATTTAGACTGAATTTAGACCGAATTTAGACCGAATTTAGACCGAATTTAGACCGAATTTAGACCGAATTTAGACCGAATTTAGACCGAATTTAGACTGAATTTAGACCGAATTTAGACTGAATTTAGACCGAATTTAGACCGAATTTAGACTGAATTTAGACTGAATTTAGACCGAATTTAGACCGAATTTAGACCGAATTAAGACCGAATTTAGACCGAATTTAGACCGAATTTAGACTGAATTAAGACCGAATTTAGACCGAATTTAGACCGAATTTAGACCGAATTTAGACCGAATTTAGACTGAATTTAGACTGAATTTAGACTGAATTTAGACTGAATTTAGACCGAATTTAGACCGAATTTAGACCGAATTTAGACCGAATTTAGACTGAATTTAGACTGAATTTAGACCGAATTTAGACTGAATTTAGACCGAATTTAGACCGAATTTAGACTGAATTTAGACTGAATTTAGACCGAATTTAGACCGAATTTAGACCAAATTTAGACTGAATTTAGACCGAATTTAGACTGAATTTAGACCGAATTTAGACCGAATTTAGACCGAATTTAGACTGAATTTAGACCGAATTTAGACCGAATTTAGACCGAATTTATACCGAATTTAGACCGAATTTAGATCGAATTTAGACCGAATTTAAACCAAATTTAGACTGAATTTAGACCGAATTTAGACCGAATTTAGACCGAATTTAGACTGAATTTAGACTGAATTTAGACCGAATTTAGACCGAATTTAGACCGAATTTAGACTGAATTTAGACCGAATTTAGACTGAATTTAGACCGAATTTAGACTGAATTTAGACCGAGTTTAGACCGAATTTAGACCGAATTTAGACCGAATTTAGACCGAATTAAGACTGAATTTAGACCGAATTTAGACTGAATTTAGACCGAATTTAGACCGAATTTAGACCGAATTTAGACCTAATTTAGACTGAATTTAGACCGAATTTAGACTGAATTTAGACTGAATTTAGACTGAATTTAGACCGAATTTAGACCGAATTTAGACCGAATTTAGACCGAATTTAGACCGAATTTAGACCGAATTTAGACCGAATTTAGACTGAATTTAGACCGAATTTAGACTGAATTTAGACCGAATTTAGACTGAATTTAGACCGAATTTAGACTGAATTTAGACCGAATTTAGACTGAATTTAGACCGAATTTAGACCGAATTTAGACCGAATTTAGACCGAATTTAGACCGAATTTAGACCGAATTTAGACCGAATTTAGACTGAATTTAGACTGAATATAGACCAAATTTAGACCGAATTTAGACTGAATTTAGACTGAATTTAGACAGAATTTAGACCGAATTTAGACTGAATTTAGACCGAATTTAGACCGAATTTAGACCGAATTTAGACTGAATTTAGACTGAATTTAGACCGAATTTAGACTGAATTAAGACTGAATTTAGACCGAATTTAGACCAGTCTAAATTCAGTCTAAATTCGGTCTAAATTCAGTCTAAATTCAGTCTAATTCAGTCTAAATTCGGTCTAAATTCGGTCTAAATTCAGTCTGAATTCAGTCTAAATTCAGTCTAAATTCGGTCTAAATCGGTCTAAATTCGGTCTAAATTCAGTCTAAATTCGGTCTAAATTCAGTCTAAATTAGGTCTAAATTCGGTCTAAATTCGGTCTAAATTCGGTT